>JAOTRH010013725.1:0-22859 GCA_034768845.1 Heliamphora exappendiculata
CTACAAGAGGTATTCTTCTAAATTAACTTTGGTTGCACGGGTTTTATTTTGATCGTTCTTTGTCAAAAGTTTTATCTAGAGCCCGTTTCGGCGTTTGCCCGTTCAGTTAATTTTTTACCGAAAATTATTTTACAAAAATAATGATCTTGGCAGTATTGCCTCCAACAGGTAAGATAACCAAAAGACCCTTTTTAACCAAAGGCTATAGAGCTAAAGAACCATTGAAACTGGTTTATTCTGATGTGTCCACTCCTATGACAATCCGGGCTAGAGGTGATTTTGAGTATTTCGTCAGTTTCATTGATGACTACTCAAGGTATGAATACATTTACCTTATGCACCGTAAGTCTGAATGTTTTGAGCAATTTAAAAAATTCAAGGCGGAGGTAGAGAAATATCTGGGTAAAAGTATCAAATCACTATGATCCGATCGTGGTGGAAAATACTTCTTTGGAGAGTTTAAGGACTACTTGTCATCAGAGGGGATTACATCCCAGTTAACTGCATCTAGCACTCCGCAGTAGAATGGTGTAGCAGAAAAAAAGAATAGGACTCTTACAGAGATGATAAGGTCAATGATGAGTTATTCAGGTTTACTAAATTCGTTTTGGGGTCTCGCGTTAGAGACAACGGCTTATATTCTGAACTTGGTACCTTCTAAGTCTGTAACTTCTACTTCCATAAAATTGTGGACCGGGCGTAAGCCTAGTCTGAATCACATTCGTGGGGTATTCCAAGGAAACGAAGGGTGGTCTATTTTATAATCCTAAGGACCAGAAGGTCATTTTTAGCACCAATGCTCGATTCTTGAAAGAGAATTATATAATGAATCATAGGCCCAATAGTAAAATTATTCGGGAAGAACTGAGAAGAAAAACCAGTAGAACGGAAGAAGAATCACAAGTCACTGATATTCCATTACCTTGTCGTAATGGGAGGATTATCGGGACAGGTACAAATTAAGAACACGGTGCTGATGCACAGGATTCTGATTCTGCACAGCGTGTTACTGCTAGTACATAGACACACATAATGCCTCGTCGTAGTGGGAGGGTTATTCATCAACCTGATAGGTATATGTTCTTGGAAGAGTCGTTTGACAAGATCTTAACAGAATTGGATAACGAGCCCCGTAACTACAATGAAGTACTAAAAGACAAATATGCAAATTTTTTGCAAAGGGGCATGAATTTAGAGATGGAATCTAGGCATTCTAATCAGATTTGAAAGGTTGAAACCTTCAAAGCATGGAATCACTCTATCTTTGAATTCATAGCTTTGAAACCTTCAAAGCTAGGTTTATTGGTAAAGAATTCACTCAAAAAGAAGGGATCGATTATGAGAAAACCTTTTCGCCGGTAGCCATGCTTAAGTCTATTCAAATTTTCTTATCCATTACCGCTCATTTCGATTACAAAATCTGGCAAATGGACGTCAAGACAGCTTTCCTTAACGGAAGTCTTGACGAGTATATCTATATGATATAACCAGACGGATTCATTGCAAAGGGCCAGGAATACATGTTGTGTAAGCTTAAGAGATCTATTTATGGACTTAAGCAAGTATCGAGGTATTGGAACACATAGTTTGATCAAGCCATTAAGTCTAATGGTTTTGATCAATGTCTGGATGAGTCTTGTGTGTACAAGAAGCGTAACGGAAGCGTGATGATCTTTCTAGTACTTTATGTAGATGATATCTTGCTCATCGAAAATGATGTGGGGGCATTATCTACAGTTAAAGTATGGTTATCTGAACAGTTCGATATGAAGGACTTGGGAGAAGCCAGTCACATTCTTGGGATCAAGCTTATGGGAGATAAAAAACAAAGGATGCTTGGCATATCACAAGAAAAGTATATCGATGATATCCTTCCTCGTTTTAGCATACAGGATTCCAAGAAAGGGTTTCTCCCTTTCAGGCATGGAATCACTCTATCCAAGGATCAGTGTCCTTAGACACCTGATGAGATAGAGAAGATGAAGGTGATTCCTTATGTTTCGACAGTAGAAAGTCTCATGTATGCTATGCTTTGCACTAGACCCGACATCTACTTTGCCGTTGGCATGGCTAGCAGATATTAGTCTAACCTAGGGCGGCAGCATTGGACTACGGTAAAGAATATAACCAAGTACCTGAAAATGACTAAGGATTATATGTTGGTTTACCAGGAAGACAGTCTAGTACCTTTAGGATACACATACTCAGATTTGTAATCTAACAGAGATTCCTGTAAATCTACCTTAGGATATTTGTTTACCTTAGGAGGTGGAGCTATAAGCTAGAGGAGTATCAAGCAATCCTGTATTACTGATTCCACCATGGAGGCCGAGTATGTGGCAGCTTCTGAAGTAGCCAACGAGGCCGTTTGGCTCAAGAACTTTCTGTTGGATCTAGATATAGTACCTTCAGTTCAGTTGGCTATTACACTTTACTGTGACAATAGCGGAGCGATTGCAAACTCGATGGAGCCAAGGGTCCATAAGAAAAGTAAGCACATTGAGCGTAAGTATCACCTAATACGAGGAGATTGTACAGAAAGGTGATGTTACTGTAACCAAGATTGCATCAGGAGACAACCTTTCAGATCATTTTACAAAAAGCTTATCGGCTAAGACTTTTGATAGTCATGTAGAGGGCATGGGAGTCAAATGTATGGTAACATGATTTTGAGTATAAGTAGGAGATTATTAGGGTTGGTATACTAAAAATTTTGTTTTTAGTATTTAATTTTATTTTAATAAAATTAATTTTTCATTTTATAAGAATCTATATGAGCAATGTATGTGTATTATTTTTAACGTTATGCATGAATGTCCGATATTCTGTATAGTATTTAATCTGGTGTGTAGAGTACGGCTTGCACACAGAAGATCATATTTTAGGTTCTTGTAGAATATAATTTTATATTCACAGTTTAGATGAAAATAGACATACCATCGGTACGATTGTAGGGCATAGTTTTAGTAAGCTTATCTTGGTTACGGAAAATAGATAATAGCGTCGTCTATTGTTCTGACTCTCCGTGCTAATATGCTTTGTGTGTATTGAACGAGACATTTGAGGTAATTAATTTTATACTGACTATATAAATTAATTCACACTCAAAGGTTATTATAAATAGTGCTTATCCTCTTAATCTTGAAGTAATTATTGATTTGCATATATTTAATATTCGTTATTTTGAGTCATTAGGTGACGTAATCTTTTATGAGTCTATATTCCCAATTAGCTGGATAGCGGTATTATTTATATAAAAAATAATAATTATTGACGGAATTCACATCCCGAAATATCGGGATTGACGATACCCCCTTAAGAAAACTTATAAGTTTTGACCGAGCCAAACCCTACAGATAGATTTGATTATCTGGCAGTCAAATAAGTTAAGCGAAAGGATTTATAGAATATCAAGATGTCAATTAAATTAAATTGTCAGTAATTAAATTTAATTGGCGGGTATCGAGAATCTTAACGTGTGGAGAAATGGTAAGCATTTAATAATAGGAGCTCAATGCAAAAATGTCTTGAGATTATGGGTCAGAGTGCATTTATAGTTCTTTAGTGGTGTGAACTGTAATTCTGTGTTTTCTAAAAATTGCACAAACCACTGCGATTTTCCATAATTGCAGAAACCGCTGGGTAGGTGTCTATGTTCCACTTGAAGTATTACTCATAATTACTCTACAGGTCCCTGTTGTAGCCCTATATATATGCGGGTAGGCTGAACCAGTTTCATGATGATCATATCATATTTTTTCTTTCAAGAAGAAAGATATCCGGGTTCTGTCGGTACGAGTTCTCGATAGTCCATAGCCCACACTACGTTTGAGGATTGCATAGAAAAATACAGTAGAAGATCTGACAAGAGCTTTAACTCGAAATCAAATTGTAGTTGAAGAATCGATTGACAAAAGGTATTCTTCTAAATTAACTTTGGTTGCATAGGTTTTATTTTGATCGTTTGAAATCAAAAATTTTATTTGGAACCCGTTTCGGCGTTTTTTCGTCAAGTTATTTTTTTACTGAAAATCGTTTACAAAAACAATGATCATGACAGTATTGCCTCCAACATTTATAAATAAGCCACAAAAATCTAGAACTAATGTACTCAACAATGTGTTAAGAAATTTGAAATTCTATACCTAATATTCATGAAATCAAAACATTAAATAAAATTACAAGTTTATAGTTCACTCAAAAATAACTTCTAACATCTATAGAACGCTTATCCGTACGATTCATAAGAAGTAGTAAGAAGGATTAACACTAAACGATGAATTTATGACCACATCAAGAGATTAATAAAATAGAGTGAGACAACATTACCAGCACCGACCCAACCAACGTAACAATAACCTTAAAGAAATATAAAGGCACTAGAGAGAGAATTCATATAAAGACTAGTTGAGCATTAGGCTTAAAATACAAGGATAAGTTAGAATCAATTAACTAGAACATCTCGTCTTGTTGCTTTATACAGCACTAATACTTGTAATTATTTTGGCTAACTTATAGCATTGAACCTTACTCGTAAGAATAATTGTATTCTTCAATCTGCTCAGGCACTTCTTTCGAATCTTGTAGACTTGTAATTATTCATTCCAACTCATAAGTCCTTCTCAATTTTGTCCTTTCTCAATTTTGTCCTTTACATCCTTGTACAACTTTGTTAATTTAGTTCGTTATGAAAAGTGAATTTGATTAATTTACATATGTTTGAAATCCTGATCAGGGGAGTGGACTAAATGCTTGAACTGAAGTACGTGCGGCAAACGTAACTTCAGAACAACTATCTAGTTAACTACCCATTTCATTTCATCTTTTTCTTGATATACACACTTAATAAGCCGAATTGATCATAAAAATCATTCTCAAATCTCAAGACTTGCAAACCAAGATTTATCTTTGTTTCGCTTTGATTGTCCCCAATAAAACAATTAGTAATGTTAACTATTGGAATTTAGAACTTGACGCGAAATATAAAATTACATAGACGTTCTCAAAAAAATTTCCAAGTACACTTTTGAACCTCGAGCTAGTTAAGATCATCCTCACGCTTAAAATAGAGCAGCATTACCTCTAATCGTTGTTGCTAGTGGGAAGTCTGGGGAAATTTTATTGAATTGAATTTATTCCCTAAGAAACAAATTCTTTTATAACAACAAATGTTAAATTTGTTTACGCAAAAGATGGATTATATAATAAAATTTCAATCTTAACAATAATCTTTATAGACTGCAGCCATGATTCTTACTAGTAGTAATGCGCAAAGCCAAATCACAACTCAGATAGATAAATAGTTGGAACAACTTCAACAAAAAAAAAGTAGATCGGCTATTGAAAATAGTTCAACTTCAACATCAAGTGATGCAATTTTATTTACAAACTAATGCACCTCCACAATCTAATGAAAGAAAATATGGTCCTCATTTGGAGAATTCAGAAGGTCTACGTTTTGATTTCGAAAAAAAAAACAAATTGTTCAAGAAAACAAAGAACCAAAAAGACAACAAGAAATAGGAACACAAGCCAGAAGTCGGAGTCGGAGATTCTTGAAAGGTTAAACCAAAAAAAGCCAAAAAATCTAGATCAAAATTTGAACTAAGAAACTAGAAATACGAGGAAGCTCCATTTGAGATAAGAGAAGATAATGCCAACCAGCAGTGGTTGGAAGAATATTTTATAGGTACCTAGAAACCCAAGGTATGAATAGAATTGTTGTAAATGATCTACCTATGTATTCCCATCTGTTTAAGTATTGTGAGTTCCAGTTCAATATCCTTTAGTTTGCTAAAAATGTTTTGTAAGACGCCAAAAACTCGTAAAACCTGTTAAGGCTCCAATTTAGAAATGAGAAATTAATATGTTTTTTAATGGCAGTGTAAATTTCAACAGTACTTAAATCATATCAATTCATATGAAAGTTTTTTTATATCATCTTCGACTTACCTTTAATCCTACTACCCTTGATTGTACTTGAATATATCAATATCCATATTCTCGATAAAGTTTTTTTCGTTTCCACTCTCCATATCAAGAAACACAAAACCTAATGAAATCTTTAAAAATTGTTATAAATAGTTTAATATACGACAAGAACTGGCCAGTTTTTCACAATCGTTATAAATTCCCAAGTGGAAATGAGAACGTATTACCATAAATTTTGTGGTAGGTCGCCTAGAACGCCCAAGAATTACAACTTTATATGGATTATTATGGGCCAACTCATAAAACAACATACTCCTTACTAATCAGGAATACACACATACAAATGATTAGTTAGTTAAGCGGTATATTAGGAAAATAAAATGTGTCTGCTCGAAGTTTCGATGTCTATTGTTTCTTATTATAACTCGAGATTTGTCTTAAGCTTCAAGAATAGTTTTAAAAGACTATAGGAACTAGTATATATCTTAGTACGATCTTCCACTCACAAACAGACGAACAGTTTAAATAAACTATCCAGCTGCTGGACGATATACAACGAACCTATAATATGGATTTTTAGGGAAGCTAAAACAAATACTTGCCACTTAACGAAACTACCTACAATATAACTTCTAATTTAACGTTAATAGAGCTCCTTTTAAAACACTCTATGAGAAAAAAAAATATTGAACCCCTACTTATTGAACAGAAACAGTAGAAGAACATCTGGTTGAGCTAGGATTCATTCAAGAAACAACCGAGAAAATTCATCTAATTCAAGAACGTCTTAAGATTGCACAGGACCATCAAAAGAGTTATGCTGACGAAAATTGACGTGAGAATGATGCATTCCAAGGAGATGACAAAGTATTTTGAAAGTCTCCCCAATAAAAGGTGTTATTCAATTTGAACGATAAGATAACTTAAATCCTTACGATATCAGCTCATTTAAAATTCTAGGGAAAAGTAGGACCTGCAGCTTATCAAATAGCCCTGCCATCAGAATTGGCTCGAATTTATGATATTTTTCATGTTTCAATACTAAGAAGATATATCAATGATTTTTCTCATACTTTGGCACAACCACTGGTAGACATAGATCAAAGACTAAGTTATGAAGAATGGCCTGTGTGTATACTGGATCGCCAAAAAAGAAGATTACGTAATAAAGTTCGGCGAGAAAATCACTCAGAAGGAGAAGCAACATTAGAGAAAGAAGATGACATGAAAGGTAAGTATCCCGAACTTTTCGAGTAAGGAACAATTTTTCTGAACCTGAGTTGTATCAAGTTTGGAGGACCAAATTTTCTAGGGCGGGAGAATATAAAATACGGTACCCAAATTACGATAGAAAAATAAAAATAATTAGTTGATACTCTCAAAATATAATTCCAGACAAAATCTTATAAATAAAAGTTTAATCGGGAAAATTATAATAAAATTCTTAAAAATTCGATAAATGTAAAAATTAAAACCTTATAATTAGAAACGTGCTATTAAAATTCTAACAACGTGAAAATTCACGAATTGACATTAAAAATTTATATTAAATTTTGCGAATTTTTCTGAACATAAAATTTTACATTGAAAAATTTTAATCCATACAAAATATTATCTGAAACTGACATGTGTTGCCACATGTCAGTTTAGTGCGCTGAATCAGCCATGACCGAAATATAAATAAATTGCCTCATGAGGGATTAAAATCATTGATTTGAATCTCGGCCGGTTCATAGCGAACCGGGCGATATGTAACGAAAATTTGGAGGAGCGAGTCAGATACGCACTGATATATCGATGAGAATAATTTTTGCGCAAGACTCGGCTAGTTCGCGATATGAATCGGTTCGTAACGGATATTTTGCCGGTTCATATGCAAATCGGACCGATTGGTCTTGAAAGTGACTGGTTCGATATATATATATATACCTCATGCTTTTTGCATCTTTCTTTAGATTTGATTTAGATTTCGTGAAACGTTTGCTCCAAACCTAGATCTGGTTGCTTGAACATCTAAGCTTCATTTGTATTACATTTCGGTTCTGATCGAGCTTCATCCAAACGTGGTTCGTTCAATTTCATCCCATGCCTAACGACGGCGACGAACTTCATCCCCTGTCCGACGGCGACAGCTTCATCCAGATCTGGCCATTGTTGTGTTTGCGCCGCTAATCTGGTCATTGTGGTGCTAGTTGGACTTCGACGCCGCTTCACGTTCACGCAGCAGAGACTAACTCTTTCTCTCTTGCGGAGGCTCTGTTTTTTTGTTGACAAGGGCATTATTTTTGTTGACAGCTTGGAATAGGTAGCTTGGAAGGAAAAGGCATGCTTAATTATGTATTTAATTTTTTAAAACAAAGACTGATGTTGCATTTTTTGAATATTATGTTTAATTGTGTGTTATTTTTTGTTTTATATTGAATTAAATTTATTAATTTGGTTCACAAATCATATTTATTAATTAATAAAAAAATTATTAATTAATTTAGTATTGAATAAGTCACTTTCTTATATTTTTATATTTTTTTTGATCTATTGGGAAATGTATTTGTTTTTCATATTTGTATTGAGTAATAATATGTTATTGCATATCTAGATAGAAGGTATTAAATCAAATTTAATAATATTTAAATTAAAAAAAAAAAAATTTAAAAATTAATAGAGTTTTAGAATTGAGGCTAATGATTTTAGAACATTCACGTTCGTGACGCCCGATTCTTGATACGTATCACAAAATCGCTATTCAAAATATTGATTGGAATAGAATATATACATATATACATATTATACACGCACAGAGCAAAAATCAAACTCGACAATGCCAAACCGCGACAACGTTCGATGTTGTCGTTCGCCACCACTAGCCGACGCCAGCCACCACGCCACCGCCGGTCAACCATCACAAACGCCTCAGACGCCGGTCATCACCGGAGCTGCCGCCATCAACCATCGTTTCTCTTTTCTCTCTCTCAGTGAGGCCCCCTATCTCTCATGTTTCTCCTCCTCTCTTTGTTCTCACACCACAGCCACCACCGGAGGCTACTACCACCACTGGAGACCACCACCACCACCTCTAGACCCACCGCAAACCACCCTTGAAACGGTTTGAACCACCACAGTTGACGACAGTCGCCACCACCTTTCGTAGAATATTACTTTCGTAATCTGTATGCATACAGCCACCACTGTGCACCCCATTACTTCTACATCGCTACCGGTCACTACCCTTCCAACGGCTTAGCGCCACTGGTGAATAGTTCTGATCATCGAAAAACTATCGTGATAGACCTGAACTCGTATGAATACAGTTACGCCACCTTTAATTATTATTATTATTATTATTATTATTATTATTTATTATTATTGTTATCTATAACGCACACGGCCATCACTGTACATATCATCACTTCGCTATCACCAGCATTCATTATCCTTTTGACGGCCCAATGCCGCTAATAAACGGCTTCGATTGCTAGTAAATTACTCCAGCAAATTCAAACCGTAGAATAATTCTTTTATCAATTTTACAAAAAAAAAAAAGAAGAAAAGAGAACACATTTTTGCAAACTGTAGTGTTATTTTGTGTATAAAAATATGGTTTAATAATTAGTTTTAATAATATTAATAATAATAATAATAAAGAGAATAAAGTTTTATTAATTGGATCTCTCATGAACTAAGTTAAGTATAATAAAATTTTTAAAATAATATTTTATGAAAAATGTGAATTTTTAACAATAAGGTTGAAATAAATGTTTTGTTTTGTTAAAAATATTATAAATTTTCTGAAGTTTTATAAAAAAAAATAAGGGTTAAGTTAAAAGATTAAATATTGTTAATGAAAATTACATTTAACTAAGCTAATTAATTAAATTAGTTGACATAAATTAAACAGTATTAGTTAATATAAATATATTTAGAAATATTCTAAATAAAAGTTATTTTCTAACTGATAAGTTGTTAAAAATATCTTACAGCTGATGAGTTTTATCTAAAATTAAAATTTTAAGATAAATTAAAATTTATTTTTTTAGGAGAAACATTTAGAAAAGTTATTATTAAATTTAAATTAAAACCTATTTTACAAATATCTATATCTTATTGAAAAATATTAAATAAAATCTAAATAAAAAAATTATAAAAAATACAAAACAGTGACCAAGGTTCCATTTGTATATTGTATGTAAATCGAAAATTGCACGAATAAATAAATTGAGTAATTGGCCCTATCAAATCCAGGTGAGTCATTTGATATTTGAGTTAATTTTAGTTTCACATTAATGCTTGATATGTTGTATTTGATATGGAATTGACGAATTAATTATGGAATTGGCGAAATTGTAAGAATGACTATTTAAATGGTGTCCTGCCCGTTGGGGAACGATAAGCGTACCAACGAGGTGAGGTAATAAGGGTGGAATCATGACTAGATGGCTAAAGGAATGATCATATCCATTGTGTATTTTGTAGGGTCACTCCCTACTAATTACTGGTTAACCCATTAAATAAAAATTATTCTGAAATAGAGAAACTGTTAATAACTCGGATATCAATAAATTCACAGTAGCTTTACTAACGGACGTGTTTTTAACATGTCAGGTATTGCATAAAAGGAAGTTTTGTTCAAATGCGTTTACATCCTGCCTAAGATAACTTATATGCACAACTAGCAAGCTTTAGAGATTTTTTAACCAGGATTTGAGATATGTAAATGAAATTTGTTTTATGAAAAGAATTTATTAATTTCTAAATTCTTTTGCTGTTCACAAATGACATATCTTCTAAATGAAGATAAAGAAAGAAGCCTTGGGTGGGTCTTGACTCACTAGCCGACCAGGAACGCCATATATGAAAATGGGTCGTGACAGCTCGATTGGTCCTTAGACCGCTCGAGCAGTCTGTCTGCGTGGCTTATATACACTTCCATCTCATGCCTTAGTTTCTGGACAGAAGCTTCTCCTACAAGCTTCCATTTTCTTCTCTTGGAAGAAAGACCAAATCCTAGCCCTTCTTTCTAGCTTTTGGCTTGCTACAAACTCGATTTTTGGTGTTGCGATAGTCGATCATTGATATACGCATCGTGGGCTTCGTGTTCATTTGAACGGAATCTCATTTTGACGACTTTAGTTTCTAGACTATCTTACTTTAAAAGGGTGCTGCATGTGATTTATACGCACTTTTACCATTTTAAAACATTGTAAATGTTGAACTTTGTGTTTAAACCTTGTTTAGTTGGATAAAAATAATATTTTGCATTTTTATGGTTTATTACAAAGTTAGTAGACGTATGGGTCCATGGTTTTTAAAAAGACGAGCTTTGAAAATCGAAAGAATTTATGTATATGTTGCGAAAACATAGTTTTGGAGGTTTAGAGATAACCCTTGGGGTTGGGTCTTGATTTTAAATAGCTCGGTTGAGATGGTAGAAATATTTTGAAAAATGTTGGTTGATCTCCATGGTTATATGGACTACGTGGCTAAATGCCTTTGGACGTTTTGTGCATGGCTATGTGTATTTACAAATATTTTTGAAGTTGTGTTGTGTGCTTTTTTAATGATTCTATTTATGTGCCGTAATAATATGTATACGTGGGCCTCAATAGCTCCTCGGTGAAAGTCTAAAATTTTTCGCAAAGTAGATGCTTCATTCCTTCAGGTTAATCCCCGTAAATGAAGTGGTTGCCCTATTGGGAGGCATTTGTTGTTATAATCACGTATAGAATGTATCATTAACTAGCAGGCCATTGGATGCTTGAGAGTCTATGGTTGTTACCTTTGTCCCCAGAGCGACAAAGTCGATACATAGGAATCATTGTGCATAGGAATCATTGTGCATAGAAATCATTGTGGGTTGTGAAAACCTTGTTTGAAAATAACGTCTTATTTATGTTTATTAAACTGATGGACGTTATGGGATTATATAAAAACTTGTGGTTTTAAAGATGAAAAACTATTTTGAAAACTTCTGTAGTTGAGTTGTTCATATAGTTCGTGATTACATGTTATGCTTTTGATTTATGCTAGTAAATTCCTATTGGGTTTCAGCTCACGTAGTGGGATTTTAAAATCTTTCATGTGAATTTGATCACGTAGCCTGATCTCGAAGAGCTATAGAGGAGGAAAAATCAAAACTCTTCTGTTGTTATTAGCAGTTTGTTATTCGACGGTTATTGTTGTTTTGTTAATGGGTCACATTATTACGTTTCATATTTTTTTGAGACTTATAACTTATGTTTGTAAGCCTTGAAGCCCTAATATCAATGCATGTAATGTTTGTATGCTAATGAGAGGAACCAGGGGTTGGTTGTTTTTGTTTCACCGTTGTATAAAATGTTTCTCGTTCGTTCCATCTCAAAGTTTTAATAAATGATTTTCTGTTGGTTTGTGCTTTACATTAAGTTTTGTGCCTCAAGGGAGAATTTTGAACGTTGTTTTATCACGTTTTAGTTAACTTGTTATGCCTTGAGAGTTTTCAAAAAGGTTGGAAAAAAAGTTCAAGTGTTGTGTTTTCAAATGAGGTGTTTGAAAATGGGTCTAGAGCCAAACCGTTCTACGAATTGCTCGAGCGGTCTATCGAGCGGTCTAGGTATACTCACTAGTTTGTGATTTGGCGTGGCAGACCAGTGGGCATGCAAGGACCGCCTGAGTGGTCTTTTGACCGATCAAGCAGTCTGGGCTATTTTTTTGAAAACTTCGGTCTATATTTTAAATCTTAGCTCTTGGAGGCCGTGGCCTCTCTTCTTTTAGGGCTATTCATTTACATAAAATAAACCCTCAAAAATGCGCCTGTCAAATGTTTTAAGATCACTTTCCTTCACGTTCTTGGACCCGTTTGGGCTCGAGTAGTTTTGATGGATCTTGGTATCTTAAAACAGATTTTGGGGCGTGATAATTTAGTATCAGAACTCTAGGTTCGAATACCTAAGAGCTTTGGGAAAGGTTGCATCACCCTAGAAGGATGTTTGCATGTGCTTGATTACATGTATTTAAATGGTTTGATAACATGAGAATGATAATCTGTTGAGCATTAGGATGTCGTGTATACGTGAGCATAGAAGTTAGACCTTATGATTGATTAGTCTTGCCTTCGGGCATTTGGATTAACAAAATTGGAAGTCAAGATAGAAATGCATTTGGCCGACATATTTTCTAACAAGGAATCTAAGTAGGTTACCCAAATTGACTCATCACTCTTATCGGTGCTCCTCGGTACGCGGTGTATGTTTGTATGATCTTGAATAGTTAAGTGTTAGCATGCTTATGTGATATATGTTGGTAATAACATGATAGGTTGAATCTAATGTTGTTATGTCTTGTATTTCTTTGATATAGAAGTAATGTCTGCGCAGAAAGAACGAGGCCGTGGTCGAGGCTGTGGCCATGGTTTAGCCCAAGAGGATGTGCCAATCCCTGATGCTGGGGATGCTAATGCCCCCCAAAGACCAATAGATGGGGTAGGGTTGCTACGTGAGATTATGGGTTCCATTCGTCAGTTAGCTGAGGCCGCTAGGGGAGAGGCGAGATGTAACGCTTCGCTTCCAAAATAATATAATTCGAATATATTTTCGAAACCAACCCAATATGAAAACCCCTTTCTTTGAGAAATATGCCTTAAACAATCCGTTTGTATCCAAAACTCTTTTAAGAAAAACTTGTTTTAAACATCTTTAGCACAGTGCATCCAGCAAGCCCTGCTTGAGCGGACTCCTGACCGCTCGAGCGGTCAGGCACCCGAGATCCCCTTTCTAAAAACTGTGAAAATTTTTCTGAGGCTAAGAATAACAACCATTTCTTCTTCTTTTTGGAACGTGAATTCAAACTCTTAAAACAAGATTTTTAAATACTCAGAAAAGCTTAAAATGTCCATCCTTTCCATGAAAAACTAAGATTTCAACTTCGTTAACAAAAATCATCATAGACAGGAGTTAAAGCGTTCTACCATTATACAATAAACGGCCTCACATGCATGCACAACATGAATATATGGCTCTAAGGCCTTACAACATAATATTCAAACCCTCAATTACAACATTCTGAATATTCAGAAAAAAAAACATAACGTTACATCTTCACACTTCCATTTCTCGCAAACTAACTAACCAAAGTAATATAACTCTCTACGTTACGTCAAAGATCCAATGACCGTTGTCTCGGTCCTTAATCTTCATCCCGCTTTCACCTGAAATGTTGTTAAACAACATGAGCCGAAACTCGTAGGAACAAGACTAACCTCGAATATAGGCATGATGTACGAGAGTGATTATGCAAGATCCACGTATAGATTTGATCAAACATATCATTCATTCCCAAAATAAATTTTCATTGCATAACCAAAATTTATATAAAAATGGTTATTATTCCATACTTCTTTAGTTTTTATGAAATCATCCAATTTACCATTCTTAATTAACCAAACACATTTTATCTTCTTTTATCAACCAAACATGCTTTCACATTTTACAATCTTCTCAATTTCTTCACTTAAAGTTTCATTAACCCAATTCCTTTAACATCTCTCATTATCCAACACGTTTTACCGTTTGTTCCATTTCAGATTAAGGTTTTACCAACCCGATTATTTACAACACACCCCAACTCACGCCAACACACACACTCTGTTGGCACCTTACGCACTTTACCAACCCTTGGTTCAGAACATAGGCACCGGCGTCGGACGAGTGTATAGACCCCCATAACATTATACTCAACCCGGCCACACAGACCCCATGAAGTAACGGAACGTGCTATATCTCGACACAACTCGTCCTTTTCTGGTTCACTAGCTGGTGGGCAGAGAACCCAGTTTGCGCAATTTTTTGATCTTTCACCGAGGAGCAACTCATGCCCAACCTTAAACGATCCCTTGGATCCACAAACTGGTCCTTCTAATCATATCATAAAACAACACACACATGTGAGTCTAACCTAAATGGTTCCTTTCACCAAACCCATACCACATACACACGCGAGTCCAACCCTAAGGGTTTCTCTCGCCAAACCCACATCGTTACATGTTTTCATTACTCACAATTTCATTGTTTTAGAGTTCATTCCCATATTAACCATCATATGGTTTCAAATTCACAAATTCATCGGCTTTATCCATTAAAACCCACAATTTGTACTCGACATCAACATGTGCCACGTAGATTTATAAAATTAAGCTTATAATAGGTTATAACAACCATCAATTTAACCATCAATCCCATCAATTTCATCATACAAGTTCTCTAAACCTAAACCCCCAATTTTTTTCATAACATTAGCTCAAATTCCAAACCCTAGTTTCTTATTTTTGCACTCTAACCACCATAAATGACATTGTGAAGATAAAAACTTGTTAAATCCTCCATAGATTCAAGATTAAATCTTCATTATCATCAAACTTCAATTTAGGGCTTTGTAAACAAGTATTTCATTCTTTTGTGTTCACAATTTGGAAAGCACAACACATATCACAAAAATATTCTAAGAAAGTCTTAGATCCTACCTTAGGGATGCTAGATCCACAAGAGAAAGCCTCAAACGAGTTCCATCTGCGAAGACCTCCAACCACACGGTGAGAAAAGCTTTTCCATTGCCAAGATCGAGCCTCCAAAGCTTGAGCCGCCAAGAGAAAGCGAGAGATCTCACCCAATGGAGCTCTAAATAACCTCCAAACTGAAACCCTAACCCTCACTCACACTCTAGAGAGAGATGGAAAAGAAAAGAATGAAAATGAAGGAGCCTCGAACAACATTTAAAGAATCTGCTCCGCGACAGTCCGCTCGAGCGGTCCCACTCCAGAAACCTTTCTGCCACCTGTCCGCTCGAGCGGGCTCCCCACCGCTCGAGCGGTAAACACAGATTGCAAAACTGAACAGAAGCTGCCAAAATTGAACTCAAGCACAAGCCAAACGCCTCACAACGATGTCCTCCTATGGAAATTCACCTTCAACCATCATTATTGAGTACATAGAAACCCAAAAATTTTAGTTGTCATGCACGATTTGCACTCCCAAACTTCCCTACTGGACATGATACATACGTTTTCATTAATGCTTCAAAAATATCAAAGGTCCGAATCGCTACAACCTCCCCCACTTAGGAAATTTCGTCCTCGAAATTCAGCATTGGGACTTGAATCAACTAACTGGTCATTGATAATCAACAACATTCATGCCGAATGTCCTCACACAAACGGTCCCACTAACACATTGTCTTGTTAACACAAGGGTTACCCTAACGTTGTCGAACCAAGACCCAACTCATGCTACCGAGGCACTGAGACGCCACCCATCCCGGATGTGACCAACCCAAACGATTACACGTAGCACAGAGCTAATCCGCAATCCAAATTGATTTCAATACATTCTACGTCTGTTTATAACGGCTGCAATCTTGTTCGAACTGTCACAAACTAGCTCATTTTCATACCAAAGCACACACAAAAGATTATTCTCATAAGAACAAACACACGTCGCCAGACTTTGATACTACGTAAACTTATATTTGTTTAAGCCTTTGCGGTCGACTACTAATTACAAAACTCGTTGCCACATCACCTTCCACGTATGCCAAGAATACTATCACTTATACTGATGAGATGCTCGTACCCGAGCAAAAACAATGAACACTCGGCTTTAAAGAAAGAAATTTACAGAGATCATCGAAAACTTCTAAAGAACACGTGTAAAACGTCCATCGTAAACTTCCATCCTTGTTAATCCTCAACCGCTTTCTTGTCCACAAACTACAATTTTACTTTCACGAAAATACTAGGTGTCATATCGTTGCCACGTTCAAGGTTCCAAATACTTGAGATTATCATCCCAGCATCATTACTATTCGGATCCATACGGTCCCATGAACTCTTTCCGAGTAACTTGGGCAATTAGCACAATATAGACACAATCTCCCACTCACACTCTCTCTTTCACACAAATTCAGTCACATCCTACACCGCATCATCATGCACATCCGTAAGCCCACATTTCATCATTAAATCACTGATTCCATGTCAACTCAACACCCCTAATCAATAACGTCTCATCCTACACCACAAATTCAATCACTGATTTCATCATGCACATCCTACACCACAAATTCATAACGTCTCGTATTTATTCAGTTGTTAAATTTCAGACAGTTACTAACCACACTATTCATTGATACTCGCGTGTATGTTCATATTTTGTTTTCGTATCTACACCACACGTATAACAATCATCTATCTGATAGTACCAACACATGATTCTCTGATCACTCACCGATGTCACTCAACCCATTCATACTTTACCCATCATATAACTAATCAAGACTCGTTTCTTGTTTTGAATAGGTTCATCTTATCGCAACTCCTCCGAACATTCTATCCACCCTTAGCTTACCAAGAAAGGACCACGCTACTCAATTCGCAAACCATTCCCTCACTCTTCTAACGCTCGTGCTCATACACTTATTTCTTTTACACATCGATATCAAGATATCGCACCACACCGCCGAAGCTATTAGGATCACAACCTTTCTCAACTTCTCCTCAATTGAACCTAAGCATCCTTATAAGGAAATTCTTCATCTATACAAATAAGATCATTTTGTCCCGAATCTAACAAACAAGTTAACTTAAACAGGTCACACTGATGATGGCTCATTAGTACCAAATGTATTCTAACTCACACCCTTTTAAATTTTCTTGATACTCTCAACTCTATTCTCTATAACTTGTCTCCTCACCTCGAATGGGTATCCCACCATCAACTCTGAGCAAATCAAGCAACTTCCATATCAAAAGAACATAAACAGAGACTCATGACGGACTACCAAAGCCATACCAGGTGAATCAACACAGTCGCAAAAGATCAAGTACAAATCTTATTGGTTACCAATAATAACCAAGGATATCAACATTCCCACACAAACCAGATTATCCATTCCGTGCATCTGTCAATCTATCAAGCAATTTTTGTCTAGTCTCCGCACATAGAAGTTTTAGATTTCAGCACTACCTCTTCCGTTAGGGTGATAGATAAGCATTCCAAATTTACTAACTCAATATCTTAAAGGACACAACCTAAGCACTTACATTCATAAAGTAAATAAACAACTCTTCACCCGGAGACCACGAGGAATCAAACCACCATCATATAAATGTCGTCGACTCCGATCACAACAATCATACCCACTCGTCCCACCCAGTTCTCAAGTTCAAACCTAATTCATACTCTTCGACTACCCCTAACTTCTATACCTTCCTGTGACACGTCTCACACGTCCTTAAGCCCATCACCGGGTACCCAAAAAGGCATGACACTATCCATTCACATTACCCTAAGGCTTCTCCTTGCAAGATTGTGCTACACTACTACGACTCCCAACGAGTAAACAACAACCACATTATCGTCTCGAGCTCGCAGCTCATACACACCCACGAAAGGGAGCGTAAAGCACTTAGTTGAATATGGTCAAAAATGAAATATTTCACCCATAGTTACCCACAACTCCTTATAACTATGTGTACAGCATCCATACTTCTGCAACCCATGCATAAAAATAGTTACACACCCCTTTCGAACCCACGTCTTTTTCCCACCAACTCCAAACCACCCAAACTGTTGTGGTACATCGTTGAATCCCATCACTCCACATTTTATTTCTGAGAGCAAGACAACACGACCATCTCTATACTGCATATTCAATCATAAACAACTTCCACTTCTTTAAGGAGTATCACATTCATGACATATCAACTAAACAACTAGATCAACCACACCATTAACACTTACCACGGATTCTCAGATTCCATACACTTAATACTCGCAAGGGAGAAACACTAAAGCGAATACATCGTCTCGCAAAAGATCTGGAATTACTCACACCGTAGCTTCATCCAGGCACACAGTTATCCAAACATGAAAATGACTACCCATAACAGAAATCATACAAACCTCACCTCCCAATTCTAGGCCAAACGATACCACCATCCCTAGACCTCATGTTAGGTCACAAACCATCAACATTGTCCTTTCAAGGGATCTCTTTTCACTCACCGACACGTCATCCTAAGATGACCAAATCAATTACACTAATAACATTCATCCCAGGCTCAACTAACCTCACACACTTACACATACCAAACATCTCGCACTATAAATAGTTTCCACTCATGAGAATAATAATTCAAGCCACAAACCTCCAATCCATGAAACTATCCAAATAATCTTAAACTATTAATAATTAAATCACAACCATCTCCGACACTCATCTCATCATAGGTATATGAATGTCACTTGATAACCAACCTGTCGACAACATCTCTAACCCGTATATTCATCTCTCACACAATTTCTAACTTCTATTAAGAAATATGGCTCAGTGCCACGCAACGAGACAAACACAAGGGTCATCACACTGACCTTCAAATCACAAGTACCATTACGGTCACCAACAACACCCCGTAGGGGAAGGATCATTCTCAAACACTGTCTAAGCTCAGACTCTCTAACCCACCTTGGGCCGGTGATTATTACGCTCCCGTCCACTATGCTCCCGTCCACACCTAATCTCGGGGTACACAGCTCATGACGTAGTACGGCTCAAGACATAGCACGGCTCATGACATATATAATCCTTAACGTGCCGCAAACCACCCCCAAGAGGTTTCGAACACTTTATCATATCTATTCATCAAACCATAGATAACGTAACGCACAACAGGAAACTAATTACGATCACCCCCAACCCACATGGGTACAACACATTCCAAACAATAAATACTCATCTCACGAGCTTACACTCACCACAATCACACCACAATCACTAATCACCGATTTACACATCCATAACCTGTACCATAATCTTAACCACAACTTGTCATAGTCCCTCAAGGACAACTCCTGTCACAAGAACATCACAACACCCAGCCAGGTTAAACTCAACTTAACCTTCTAGAGCTACATACTACTTAACACCTAGTCCTATCACACCAATACATAATCACATATTCACGTACCGAGGAGAATCCCTACAAGAGACACATCAATCTGGGTAACTCATTTGGATTTCCCGTTAGAATATACGTCTATCAAACGCCTTTCTAACATGAACCCCGAACCAGTCGACCAGACGCCCAACGGCAAGACACGTCATCCCAAAGATCCAACCCCTATACACAAACATCATGTAGCATGCAAATGTCAAATATCCCAATGAAATTTCATTCTAGCACACAAATACATGAATGTCACACATCAATGAAAGCTCTCACGTAACAGATCAACCATTCCCACGGTTCTTAGGTATTCTAACTTATAGCTCTGATACCATTTGTAACGCTTCTCTTCTGAAATAATATAATTCGAATATATTTTAGAAACCAACCCTATATGAAAACCCCTTTCTTTGAGAAATATGCCTTTAAACAATCCGTTTGTATCCAAAACTCTTTTAAGAAAAACATTTTTTAAACATTTTTAGCACAATGCATCCAGCAAGCCCCGCTCAAGCGGACTCCTGACCGCTCGAGCGGTCAGGCACCCGAGACCCCCTTTCTAAAAATTGTGAAAATTTTTCTAAGGATAAGAATAACAACCATTTCTTCTTCTTTTTGGAACATGAATTGAAACACTTAAAACAAGATTTTAAATACTCATAAAAGCTTAAAATGTCCATCCTTTTCATGAAAAACTAAGATTTCAACATCATTAACAAAAATCACCATAGACATGAGTTAAAGTGTTCTACCATTATAAAATAAACGGCCTCACATGCATGCACAACATGAATATATGGCTCTAAGGCCTTACAACATAATATCCAAATCCTCGATTACAACATTCTGAATATTCAAAACAAAAACATAACTTTACATCTTCACACTTCCATTTCTCACAAACTAACTAACCAAAGTAATATATCTCTACGTTACGTCAAAGATCCAATGACCGCTGCTCGGTCCTGGATCTTCATCTTGCTTTCACTTGAAATGTTGTTAAACAATATGAGCCGAAACTCCTAGAACAAGACTAACCTTGAATATATGCATGATATATGAGAGTGATTATGCAAGATGCACATATAGATTTGATTAAACATATCGTTCATTCTCAAAATAAAATTTCATTGCATAACAAAATTTTATATAAAAAGGGTAATTGTTCCATAGTTCTTTAGTTTCCATGAAATCATCCAATTTACCATTCTTAATTAACCCAACACATTTTATCTCATTTTATCAACCAAACATGCTTTCACATTTTACAATCTTCTCAATTTCTTCACTTAAAGTTTCATTAACACAATTCATTTAACATCTCTCATTATCCAACACGTTTTACCGTTTGTCCCATTTCAGATTAAGGTTTACCAACCCGATTATTTACAACACACACCAACGCACGCCAACACACACACTATGTTGGCACCTTACACACTTTACCAACTCGTGGTTCAAAACATAGGCACCAGCGTCAGACGAGCGTATAGACTCCTGTAACATTACACTCAACCAGGCCACACAGACCCCATTAAGTAATAGAACGTGCTATACCTCGGCACGACTCGTCCTTTCCCAGTTCACTAGCTAACGGGTAGATAACTCAATTTGCACAGTTTTTCAGTCTTTCACCGAGGAGCAACTTGTGCCCAACCTTAAACGATCCCTTGGATCCACAAATCGGTCCTTTTTATCATATCGTAAAACAACACACACATGTGATTCTAACCCAAATAGTTCCTCTCACCAAACCCATACCACATACAAACGCGAGTCCAACCCTAAAAGTTCATCTCGCCAAACCCACATCGTTACATGTTACCATTACTCACAATTTCATTGTTTTAGAGTTCATACCCATATTAACCATCATATGGTTTCAAATTCAGAAATTCATCGGCTTTATCCATTAAAACCCACAATTTGTACTCGACATCAACATGTGCCACGTAAGTTTATAAAATTAAGCTTACAATATGTTATAACAATCATCAATTTAACCAACAATCCCATAAATTTCATCATACAAGTTCTCTAAACCTAAACCCCCAATTCTTTTCACAATATTAGCTCAAATTCCAAACCCTAGTTTTTCATTTTTGTAATCTAACCCCCATAAATGACATTGTCATGATAAAAACATGTTAAATCCTCTGTAGATTCAAGATTAAACCTTCATTATCATCAAACATCAATTTAGGGCTTTGAAAACATGTATTTCATGCTTTTGTGTTCACAATTTGGAAAGCACAACACATATCACAAAAATATTCCAAGAAAGTCTTAGATCCTACCTTAGGAATGTTAGATCCACAAGAGAAAGCCTCAAACGAGTTCCATCTGCGAAGACCTCCAACCGCACGGTGAGAAAAGCTTCTCTAATGCCAAGATCGGGCCTCCAACGCTTGACTCCCCGAGAGGAAGCTATTGGAGGCAATATTGCCAAGATTGGAGGAAGGTCTTACTGCTATACTTCAACTACGATTTGATTTCGAGTTGAAACTCCAGTCAAATCTTCTACTATATTTATTTCCTTACACGATCCTCGAACGTAGTGTGGGTTACTATCCTTCGAGAACTTGTACCGACAAAATCCTGATATATTTAAGTCTTTGAAAGACAAAAATGATATTATATATGATATATGAGACATGAACTATCAATATCAAACTAGTTCAGCCTACACGCGTATATATAGGGCTACAACAAGGACTTGGGGAGTAATTCTGAGTTAGACTTTCAATGGAATACAAACACCTACCAGTAGTTTCTGCAATAAAAGAAAGACGCATGCGGTATCTTTAATTATGAAAAACCAGCAGCGGTTTCTGAAATTTTTATAAAATACTGAATTACAGTTCGCACCACTAAAGAACTGCAATTGCACTCTGACCCATAATCTCAAGACCTTCTTGTATTGAGCTCCTGTTATTAAATGCTTACCATTTCTCCCCAC
>JAOTRH010013736.1:0-22859 GCA_034768845.1 Heliamphora exappendiculata
GTTTATCTTAGTGGCCATTGACTATTTCACCAAGTGGGTGGAAGCAGCTTCCTACTCGGTATTGAAGGCCACCCACGTCGCTAAGTTTATCAAACAAAGTATCATTTGTTGGTACAGAGTCCCCCACGAGGTCATTTCGGATAATGGCTCACATTTCCAAGGAGAAGTCCTAAATCTTTTCAAGGAATATCGGATAGTGGCTCATAAGTCCTCGCCATATCGGCAACAAACCAATGGAGCAGTCGAGGCAGCAAACAAGAACATCAAGAAAATTCTGCAAAAGAGAATCAATTCGCACAAAGATTGGCTAGAGCATCTACCATTTGCACTATGGGGATACCGAACGTCAATCAGAACTTCAACCGGAACTATGCCATACTCTTTAGTGTATGGGACGGAAGCTGTTCTTCCCATTGAGGTGGAAATTCCCTCGCTAAGGGCAGTGGCCGAGGTTAGTATTTCAGAAGCAGAATGGCAGAGGAACCGGATGGAGGAGTTGCTCCTGCTTGATGAAAGAAGACTGCAAGCTCTATTTCATGTACAAGGTTACCAAAGGAGGATAGCCCGAGCGTTCAACAAAAAGGTCAAGACTCGAGATCTCAGAGAGGGAGATCTGGTTCTTAAGGAAATCAGAGCTCCTATCTTCGACCCAAGGGGCAAGTTCAAGCCAAATTGGTCCGGACCGTTTCTCGTTAAAACCATCGTGACCGGTGGTGCAACCATTATTATGGATATGGATGGCAATGTATTCTCCACTCCTGTAAACCTTAATCAACTCAAGAAGTACTTTCCTTGAGGTAAAAATAAAGATAAAAGAAAAGCTCGTTAAGTTGAAAACCAAAAAGGCGACTCAGGAAAAAATTAGAGCAGCTTGCAAGGTTGAAAACCCGAAAGGGCGACCTTGGCAAAAGTTAGGGCATTACAAAAGGAGAATGTCAATACTCGAGTGAAAACCAAGCCCGAACTACGTTAAGGCCTGATTCCATCTTTTGGGATACGTAGGCAGCTTCTTTAAGAAGTTCGGCCACTTTCTTTATCTTTAACCATCTTGAATCTGAGTAAAACAAATGCAAATTAATTCTTATTTTTTAATAATAAAGCCAGTAAAACTTTGGATAAATTTAAACCATCTTAAACATAAAGTGGGAGTTTTTCCATTACTTTAGGAAAGACTACAAAGTTCTTAAATGAAAAGAAGGAAATGCAAGTCCCAAACTCTACAAACAAAATAAACGAATGTTGTGAAATTTTCAAAACAAAGTAGAGGCCCTCAAATTCTCCTCCTTTTCGCCACTTGTTTCCCCTCCTCTCTGTCTTTCTTCACACTATCTTGTGTCAACCATGTCTTAAATTTAGCAAAAAGGTCTGGACACTGCAACTTGTGCATTTCCATCAATGAGTGAGATGGCCAGGCATCTCGATACTGTGCTAGAAAAGGAGCTTGTAGTGTAGACGAAAATAGATGGTCTCGAATGTTAGGGAAAATGGTCTGACTCTGCCCGAACTTCCGCATGATCCGACATGGGTAGTAGAAAGAAGTCTGAGACAGACCAACAAGCAGCACACGAGGATGATCCAAGTGGTCAGAGTCATAGCAAGAATCCGCCACCAAGGGTACTGCTAGGTAATGTCTGAACCAGTCAGAGAGGAAAGATATTGTCGCCAAGAAGCCTCAGTATCACATATCTGATAACGCGGATGGTAAAAGAAAGCAGCGGCATTGTGCCTATCAGTGGGAGGTTTCTGTACAAGGTTCACCTTTTCCATCAGTGAGATCTATAGCAAGAGTTAGAACAGTAACAGAAAGACCTTTGCAGTATAACAAGGAACTTGATATAAAGGAAGATGTTAAAATCACCTAGAGAAGTAAGGGGCTGCCAACAAAGGTGGTGGTTTCGCCACGATGAACAGCGTCCAAGCCAAGCAGTGCCTCAGCTAAAACTAGGGGCATGAAGTTTTTCCCCATCCACATTTGGCCAGTAATATCAACCAAGACACAACTAACCCGCCCATCGAAAGGGACAAGGAGATACTAGGCAAGGAGGCAAAAGCAAAGTGCATAACGGCGCTGCAGTTGAAAGTCTAGATCGCTGAGGTCACCAGTAGGATGAAATCTCTCAATAAGCCATGAGATGTCAAGATAGTCACCCGAGGTTAGAAGGAAAACCTCCATCCTGGATAGACCACAAAATTGCATCACTAGCTACCGAAATGAGAGAAAGGGAGTAGGAACGACAATAGAACCTCGCGGAGCCGAGTCCAAAATAGCAGCAAACTCCTCCACAGTGGGACAGAGTTCTTCGAGGCCACACCGAAAGACATGGGATTGCGAATCCCACAGTTGTGCAGCAGCCATCAGTAAGGGTTTGTTAATCTTCACGGTCTTCAGTGAGAAAAGGGCATTCAAGCCAAATGGGGTAAAATTCAAACGTTCGATATGGGAGAGTGTTTCAATCCGTAGAGAAAGAGGAGAAGCCATCTGAGCCCGAGCAACAGCAAATGGGGCCTTCAAGGTATATTTATAAGGTAGAAAAGGGTGAAAAATTGAAATTTCTACAAAAAAAAAAGGATAATGAATGTGGCGACCGGCATCTTAAAATTGGCAACCGCCAGCTCCAAAAAGCACAGTACAGTGACATCATTTCTTTGACCATGCGACCGCCATGTTGAAAAGGGCAACTGCCAGCTTCACATTTTGGAAAAGTGGCGACCGCCATGTGCTGTTATGACGCCGCCATGTTCGAATGTGGCAGGTATGGGACAGGTTGCAGTCTGTGTGATTTGTATCAGTCGTGACACCTAAGTTATGCAACCAAGGCAGTTTGGACAACAAATAAAGGAAAATCATGCAACAGATGGACAGATGAAGTAATAAATAGCACAAAGGCCCAAAATGCATCAAAAAAGTAGTAATACTGGGGCATCCAAGCCCAATAAAATAGTAAACTGGGGCACATAGGCCCATGGAACAAGTAAGTACA
Organism: Heliamphora exappendiculata; assembly: GCA_034768845.1. Lineage (NCBI taxonomy): Eukaryota > Viridiplantae > Streptophyta > Magnoliopsida > Ericales > Sarraceniaceae > Heliamphora > Heliamphora exappendiculata. The sequence goes on from JAOTRH010013736.1 coordinate 2,982, forward strand.
TGGAAAATATGTCAAACTGGGGCATGCAGGCCCATCAAAATAAATGTATCATAAAGATAAACAAACCTGGGGAAGGGGGAAGAAGCTCTCTCTCTCGCTAGTGCCTGGGATGGACCCGGCGGGAGGAAGGACCAGCCTCGTCCGAGCTGTAGTCCTCGAATAGTCTGTCGAAGTCATCGCCATCGTTGCTACTAGAAGAAGAGATAACCCTGGACCGACTCCGAGCAGATGAAGCAGACCCTCTAGAACGAGCCCGAGAGGACGCCCGGGAACCACGACCTCTAACTGGGGCAAGGGCTGGAGCTGGAGGCTGTCAAAAGAAAAACACGACTCAGAGCAGAATAAAGACAGGAAAATACAAAAAAAAATTGAAAAAGAACACACAAGCTACTCATGGCGGCTACTGGTATAAAAGCAACACCGGCTGCCCGCATCGAGGCATCCATCTGCCGGACCAGCACCCTCAAACAAGTAATCATCAGCATCGCCCGGTCTAACCAAGCTTGATCCACCTGTGGAAGAAAACAGTTCAGAAAAGATTAGGCAAATAAAACAAGTGACTGAGAAGAAGGTAGAAAACAAACCTGGCCGATGCTAGCCATGAACTCCGATTCCGGTGGAACAAGAACCGACAGAGAGAAGGGGAAGCTGTATACCACAGTCTGGACGTCCCGTGGTAGCTCTGGTCCCCTCCCACTAGCAGCAGCTCTGGCAGCCGCTCCAGCAGCAGCCGCAGCCCTAGCATCAAAAGCAGCTCCAGCATCAACGCCCACAGCCTCTGGTACCGGTCCTCATCTCCGGCCTCCTGGGACAACCGGGTCAGGTCCTAGTGGACCCATCAAATGAGCCTGGGCCCAGGCCATGTAGTCTCCCTCCACTACAAGCAGCTCCATAGCGGGGGTCCCCACGGTCTCCAGCAGAAGGTCGACCTGGCCTAGATCCTCGATCCGGCGCATATAGGCCGGAGGAACCACTAGGATCCGAAAGTCATCCAGGTCGAGTGACTGGCGAACCACTCGCTCCCCAAGGTAGTACTCCCGCCCAAATGGGCCCTCCAGTAAGATACGCCTCGCAGCGATGTCGCGACTGCGCATCAGATCTGCGCCGGCTCAAACCTCTATCCCCCTCTAGACATCCCAGTGGACCTGCAAAGTACAATACAATGCAAGGAATGGTAAGACATACAGTATGATGAATAGTGTGCAGTAAACAGTGCCCAAGGCAGTACGGAACAGTGCAGTGAACGGAATGGAAAACAATGCAGTGCAGCACAATGAAGAGCGCAATAAGAAGTATAATACAGAAAGCAGTGTATTGAATAGTAAATAAAGATACCTGGTCGGGGGTCAGCCGGTCCCAAGACACCCGAAATCGGTCAAGATCCTTCCCTCCAGCTTTCTTCCCCTTCAGCCCATAGGACCACCGGGCTGCACGGGGAATAACCAGAGGGTCTGCTACAAAGTTCGCCGGGACATGAAGCCCGAGGAACTTGTAGGTCCATAACTGTAAAGAAAAAGATGTCAGCAAACAGAAATAACAGATAATAGAAATAGATAAAGAACAGCAAAAACTAAAACATACCTCCTAGACCCTCCAGTATCCCCCAATGCTGAGCTCCTAAGGGAACCGGGTCAAAGTCCGCATAAAGCTATAGAGAGTGGCCAGAGCAGTGCCTCCCCAGTCGTACGAAGCAACCCGATCAAGGCGAGCTAGGCCGCCCAGGTAATGTAAGTGAACGGCATTCTCCTTATTCGAAAACAAGGAGGTACCGAACATATACATAAGAAAGCCTCGGGCGACCCACTCATAGTGGTGAGGCTCGATGCACTGGAAGTGTCGGAAGCGGTCGAAGAACCAGGTGCATTTGACCCGATCCCGGTCCATCTGCACGGGAACAGCCCCGAGGAAATACGGCAACGCATCGGAGGACTGCGCGATGGTATGATCAAACGGGATGGGAGCTCCCCCAACCCGGATGCCTGTGATGAGTGCGAAGTCCAGAGGCATAATGGTGGCCTCAAAGGTGGTGAAATGGAAGGTGTTGAAGGTATCCCACCACCGCTCGGCGAGGGCTGTTAGCCATACCTGGTCGTTGCTTGTCCTACCCAGCAGGGGTATGAAACGAGCAAAACCAAAGCCATCAATGTAAGCCCAGCTGGGAGCCGAGAGGGCATCATTTCACTCCAACACCTCTCTGGAAGCAGAACCTCCAAAGCCCCGGACATAATGACTAGCCTGTAAAAGAAGACAAATAAAGAACATATAAAGAATAAATCAAGCAAGCAAGATGCAAGAAACATCTGAAGGTCAAGCCCTAAGGAATTAGGCACCCTAACCCTAGGTTTGTGATTCCTAGTGATCCTAAGTTCTGGTGCACCAGTCGAATTTCTATCATTCTTCCCTAGGCTTCTTACCAATTAAAAGAAAAAAGAAAACAAAAATCTTCCTAAGATTTCTAAGATTTTTCACAAATTTCTGGGGCATTCTTAAAATTTTCCTTAATTTTTTAAAAATTTTCTCAAATTTACAAGGTTTTCTAAAAATTTCTAGGATTTTTTAAAATGTTCCTAAAATTTTCTCAAAATTTTTCTTAAAATTTTTCTAAAATTTTCTGATGTTTCCAAAATTTTTCTCTAAAATTTTCTAAAATTCTCTAAATGTTTCTAAGATTTTTTTAAAAAATTTTCAAAATTTTTCTAAAATTTTTTAGTATTTCCTAAAATTTTCTCAAAATTTTTTAAAAATTTTCTAGTATTTTCTAAAGATTTTCTCAAATTTTTTTCAAAATTTTTTTAGTATTTTCTATAAAAAAAATTTCTAAAATTTTCTCAAAAATTTTTCTCAAAATTTTCTAAGTTTTTCTAAATATTTCTAGGTTTTCCTTAAAATTTTTCTTAAATTTTTTTGAGATTTTCTAAATATTTTTAGAATTTTTTCAAAAATATTTTTCAAAATTTCCCTCGAATTTATGGAATTTTTCTCTAAATTAAAAAAAATTAATAATAATAATAATAATAGTAGTAAATATATATAAAATCAAAAATCAAAGCAAAGTTTCCTCCCTAGACTTATGTTTTTCTCGAAATAAACAAAAAAAAATTTTAAGATTTTTTTTAATCGTCTCTTTTTGTTGGTTGTTTAAAAGATCGTAGTTGTTCCTACTATTTTGATCTCCATTGCAAAGGTACCTAAACTAGATTCAGATCCTAGTCACCAATAATCATTCATCAAATATATCAACAATCATCATCATCCGTCATTTATCATCATCAATCATCATCATTCATCATATCATCATATGGGAATCCTAAACATACGTCTACGTTCGATATTCCATGCTTTGGTATTAAAACAAGTAAGGATGGGGTACTTATCGATGGGCGTCGACGAGATATATGATGGTCAGGCTCCCGCAGAAGAAGGTCGGCAGCAACAGCATCCTTTGGAGGCTCATAACGTCTCAAGCCACGTGGAACCGCCCGATAAGGTAATGGATCATAAATGTGGGGGTCAAAAGGTGCCGGACGGCCATTTCTAGCGCCAGAATCCAAGAAGTCAGCAATCTTGGCCTCAATAGCAGCATCTGCAGCCGCCTGCGCCGCAGCAGCTGCACGCGCCTCCTCAACAACACGACGGGAGGCAAGCTCCGCCTCGAGCACAAGGGCATCCATCGCCGCAGTGGGCTGCGTGGAAGTGACCCCGCTAGCATAGGGGTCCCGTCGTGACCCCGAGTTGTCATCACCATGGCCCAGACCCGCCATGAAGAAGAATGGAATCACCAATAGCAGGGTAAACATCGTGAGAAGCAAGAAAGAAGCCGGGAAAACAAGAGAGATGGGAGAACAAGAAAGAGACGAGAGAGAGTTTGAGAGTGTGAGGGGGTTAGAGAGAGAGTGAGAAAGTGAAGAATGAGACCACCCCGCGCGCCTTAAAGGGCCTGGTGCGCGTCTCAAGTTGGCGCTCGCCACTTCTAAAGTGAGCGACCGCCAGGTTTCCCAAAAGCCACACGGCGATCGCCATGTCAGAGGGGTTTTTACCGGGCGGCCGCCATGTCAGAGGGGTTTCATCTGGGCAACCGCTAGGTTGTCAAGGGTCACATTGCCATTATGATGTTTTAGGGGCCTGTTTGGGTGGTTTTGTTTCATTATTTATATGTACCTTATTATGTATGCACATGCTTAGCAAAATAATAAAATATATATATATATAAAGTATATATATATAAATATTAAATATATATATATATAAATAAAAAAAATTCAGCGAATAATAAATACAAACTTTGTTTTAGGTCTTAACTCTACCCATTAATTCGTGGTTTTTCACTCCGATAAATTTAATTTTAAGCTATAAATTTGGCCATTAGTCTTTTTTTTTTTAATCTCGTACTTCATACCGAATTTTTAGGTCTTAACTCGACCTATCAATTAGTGATATCCTCTCCGATAAAATTCAAAGCCTTAACTTGGCTTTTGCCTCATACCTCGCTCTGATTCATCGGTCCTTCTCACAATCCTAAACTGATTCGTCAATTCTCCCATGACCATAAACTGACTCGTCGGTCCTACTCATGACTCTAAACTGACTCGTCGGTCCTTTTCATGACCATAAATTGATTCGTTGGTCCTCCTCATGACCATAAACAGACTCGTCGGTCCTCCTCATGACCATAAACTGACTCATCAGTCCTCCTTATGACCATAAACTGACTCGTCGGTCCCCTTCATGACCCTAAACTAACTTGTCGGTCCCCCTCACGACCCTAACTGACTCGTCGGTCCTCCTCATGACCCTAAACTGACTCGACGGTCCTCCTCATGACCATAAACTGACTCATCGATCCTCCTCCTGACCCTAAACTGACTCGTCGGTCCTCCTCATGACCATGAACTGACTCGTCGGTCCTCCTTATGACCCTAAACTGACTCGTCGGTCCTCCTCACGACCCTAAACTGATTTATCGGTCCTCTTTACGACCCTAAACTGACTCGTCAGTTCTCCTCATGACCCTAAACTGACTCGTCAGTTCTCCTCATGACCGTAAACTGACTCGTCGGTCCTCCTCATGACCCTAAACTGATTTATCAGTTCTCTTCACGCCCCTAAACTGACTCGTCGGTCCTCCTCATAACCCTAAACTGATTCGTCGGTCCTCCTCACAACCTTAAACTGACTCGTGTTTGCATTATACTATTCCTATCTGCATCATGTTAATATTTATTCATGTTAGCATCCACATCATGTTTCTTATCGTTATATTTTGCCCCATGAACTACGTTTTGGTCTGATCCCTAGCAAAAGGGGTACGTAGGCAGCTCGATGAAAATTTGAGTATGACCAACATCATATACATGCTTGTGTACTTGTGGCCTAAGATTGACGGCTTGGTCAAATGGTTGTTGTCTCTGGGTCTTTGATATAACCTGCTTCACGCGTTGTTATGCAAGTTATATCAAAGAGGGGCAACTGTAGACACCCCAAATTGACCCTGCCCAATCTTAGGCGAATTCGATGATAAAAACAAGTGGATTAGTGCCCCCGTACGATCCTCGAGAAGTGATCCAAGCTCAGTATTTGAACCCAAAACCTTCAAGCCAATGAAATTTTGACGAACCATTGAAACTTGCTGCCCATGTAAGACGACCGCCAACTCTCTTCATGGCGCCCGCCGTAGAACTTTGTAGAAACCCTAGCCCAAAGTGGCGACCGCCACCTTCCATCATGGCGACCGCCATAGAACTTTGTGGAAACTTTCAAAAACCTAGCGACCGCCAGCTCTCATGATGGCGACCGCCAACTTCAAATGGCCTAACGTGTCCCTTAAACGTGGCAACACCTTATTGGTTGAAAAATTCTTTAAATACCGTACCCCGGCGTACGTTTTCAGTACGAATTTTGAGTAAGAGAGACTCTACCGATATATCGAGTGATCCTGAGCCCCGACACTGAAGCCCTGCTGAAATTTCGAGTCCTGTACCTCCAATACCTGCATTTGAAGCCATAGCTTGGATCACCATCCGAGGATTGGACAATTGGAGTTCATTCTGCCAACTTAAGGATTTCCTAGCAACCTAAGTACCTCGTTTGGACCCTCGACCTTTCTAAACTCCATTTCTCTCTATTGGGGTGGTTGGGTTAATATTTATCTTCAAATTTTGTAATTTCATTTATATTCGATGCAATATAGTTTGTAGTTTGTTGTTAATTTCATTTATAGGCTATTTCATTTTTATTTCGTTTTAATTCTTTGGTACATTCAACTAATTCATTAAAATAGTGATAATATATCTCTAACAATTACAACTCGATAATGCTGCTAATTGTTATAATCAAAACACTTATATGAAAATGGTTGCAATTGTCAATATTATACTTATTTAATTGTTAATTTTCTCTTAATGTTAATTTAGTGATTTCTTTATTAGTACTTCTATTTTTCTTTTAATTTAATGTTCTAGCATTAATTACATTCTTTTCCTTTTTATTAGTCTAATTTCCGTTTTATTAGTATTTCATTTTCTTCTCTTGTACCATTAACTGAATGCTCCATCTTAATTCTTAACTTTCATTTAGTAGTAATGTAATTCTTTTTAGTATTTATAGTTTTATTTTCTTTCCCATGTCTTATTTCTTCTTTCTTTTTCTTATAATATTTTTTTTTTCTTTTCCATGTCTTATTTCTTCTAACTTAATGTAATGCATTAGTCATTTTTTTTTAATTCCTTTCTTGTAACATTAGTTTAATGTTCTATTTCATTTTTAGCTTTATATTTTTTTTTTAGTTTTCATTTTCTTTTCTTTAATAGTAGTGTAATTTTCTAGCATCTTATTTCTTTTTCTTTTCTTTTCTTCATTTTTTAGTCCCCTTTTCTTTTCATTAATATTAATGTTCCATTCTATTTTTTTCTCTTTCTAACTTTTTGTTTTCTATATTTTCTTTTCTTTTAAGGTTAATGTAGTTTCTTTTGCTAACATTTCATTCTCTTTTTCTTCTTTTTTATCACTAGTTTTAAATTCCCTTATAATGTCATATTTTCTTTCTTTTAAAATTTTATTTTCTTTTCGTAATATTTTATCACATTTTATCATTTCTTTTCTTTATTAAACCCAAAAATCATAAAAAAGTCATTTAAACTAGTTTTCACCTTTAAATGTAATTTTCTTAAAATGAGGATAGTTAGGTGAATAGTTAGGTTTTCTTTTGGTAATCCAAATGAACATTTTCTAACCTTTCCATTATAGTATATTTTTCTTTTATAAATTTTTCTTTATTTTCATTTTCCTTAAATCTTTAAATTCTCTTTTTCTTGTAGCTCTTATTTTCTTTGTTAATAAGTTTTCTTTTAATTTTTATGCATTTTTTTTACATTTAGTTCTTTTTTCTTTAATGCTAATTCGGTTCATTTTTGTAATGTGCATATTTTGATTATTTTTCTTTAGAATGCATGTTTAGAATAGCTTAGTTTGTTTTGTTAATAATTCATGTTTAGGTTATTTAGCATTTTCTACCATATTTTATTCTTTCACGCAAATCATGTTAGTTAGTTTGTTTTTATGAAATTGCATGCGGGTGTACTCCATGTATCTTTTTAGTTAGAAATTGCATGCCATGGGATTTAGGATATTTTTTTTGACATTTATTTATTTTGGAGTGTTATGTACATATTTTATGTATTTTCTATACTTAATTTTGAATGTTCTCTTTTTGTCGCAATTTTCTTTATTTGCATGCATTTGAGAAATTCTATTAAAAAATCAATTATGACTAGTAGAGGCCAACCTTACGGTTGGGCGAACGGGGTGCCTAACACCTTTCCTGATTCGTACCTTAGCCCCCGAACCCTTTTTCTCTGGTTTACGTTTTAAAAGATCAGTAGTTATTTTGTTTTTCTTAATTTTTCTCAAAAAACTAAGTGGCGGCTCTATTTTTAATAAAAAAGAATTTTCAAAATTTTACTTTTAAGGTGTTAAAATATTTTTGTAAACATCTTTGAATTCTCCTATTTTCGACCCCTAAATCACAACGCCACAGCGTCCTCATCAACCCGTAGTTCAGCCTAATCTAACACATGTGAAGGATTATGCTCGTACCTCCGAAGTATAGAAACGTGAAATACGTTGTGCACAGATGTTAACTAAGGTGGCAAAGCCAAACGATATGCGACCTATCCAACCCTGTCGAGGATCTCAAACGGTCTAATAAAGCGCGGTGATAGCTTTCCGCTACGACGAAACCTCCTCAAACCTCTACGTGGCAAGACCTTTGAGAACATCTGATCCCCCACTATAAACTCTAAAGGTCGCCTCCTCTAATTCACAAAACTCTTTTGGCGGCTCTGAGCTGTCATAAGGCGTTGGCAAATCACGGCAACCTTCTCTATCGTCTCCCACACCAAGTCGGGTCCCAAGACTGTGGTCTCTCCCACATCTGTCCAACACATGGCCGACCTACACAGTCTACCATACAAAGCCTCATACGGTGCCATTCTAATACTGGACTGATAACTGTTGTTGTATGCAAACTCTACCAAAGGTAAATGGTCCTCCTAAGAACCTTTGAAGTCAAGAACACAAGCTCTCAACATATCCTCTAAAATCTGTATAGTTCTCTCAGACTGACCATCCGTCTAGGGGTGAAAAGCGGTACTGAACATCAAGTTCGTCCCCAAAGCCTTCTGAAGACTCTGCCAAAAGCGCGATGTGAAATGCGGGTCTCAATCAAAAATAATAGACACTGGCACTCCATGCAACCGGACTATCTCTCTGACATACAATCTACTCATTCGGTCCACCAAGTCCTTCACACGGACGGGGAGAAAGTGTGCAGACTTCGTCAACCTATCGACCACAACCCATACGACGTCGTGTCCCCTAGGTGATCGAGGAAGTCCTAACATAAAGTCCATCGTGACGTTCTCCCACTTCAACTTTGATATCGGTAACGGCTGTAACAGTTCTGTCGGTCTTTGGTGTTCCGCCTTCACCTTCTGATAGGTAAGGCACCGAGAAACAAACTGGATCACGTCTCTTTTCATTTTCATCCAACAGAACTGACGACGTAGGTCATGATACATCTTCGTGCCTCCGAGATATACTACAAGGCGAGAATGATGACACTCACGTAGTACATCTGTACGACATGACTCTGGCATAAACAACCTGTCAGCCAATCTCAGACTCTGATCTGAACCTGCAATCCATCCCGCTATATCCTCTCCACTAGCAACACGATCCCGTATCATCTGAGTCTCCTGGTCCGTCTGCTGGACCTCTAGCACACGTGCTATCAACGCTGGTCGAGTAACTATAGAGGACAAATTGGCACCCGCCGCTGTCTCCTCGAGACACAAATTAAACTCTCCAATCTCTCCAAGTATATCCCATTCGCGTATAGTTACAGAAGCTAACGACCCGTGAGATCTCCTACTGAGAGCATCCACCACAACATTGGCCTTCCTTGAGTGATACTGCAAGTCAAAATTATAATCCTCTACCAACTCCATCCATCGTCGTTGGCACAAGTTTAGGTCCTTTTATGAAAACAAGTATTTCAGACTCTTGTGATCGGAGAAAACCTCGAAATGTTTACCATAAAGATAGTAACGCCATGTCTTCAGGCAAAGACCACGGTTGTCAACTCCAGATCGTGTGTCGGGTAGTTCTTCTCGTGCATCTTCAACTACCGAGAACCGTAGGTCACAACCTTACCTCCCTGCATCAGAGCACATCCCAGACCGTCGTGTGATGCATCACAGTACACTGTATACCCCAAGCCTTGCTCTGGGATAATCAACATTGGTGCGCTAGTCAACCTCGTCTTCAACTCCTGGAACGTCGACTCATAGGACTTACTCCAAACAAACACAACTCCCTTTCGTGTCAGACGCGTCATCGGTGCAGCAAGTCTCACAAAATCCTTCACGAATCGCCAATAGTAACCTGTCAAACCCAGAAAACTACGAATCTCAAAGATGCTCTTCGGTCGCTCCCAACCTATTACATTATCAGTCTTCGATGAATCCACAGCTACTCCATCTGTCGACACCACCTGTCCAAGAAACCTCATCTCAGACATCCAGAACTCGCACTTGTCGAACTTCGCATACAAGCGATGCTCTCTCAAAGTCTATAGCGCGATCCGTAGGTGATCCTCGTGCGCCTCCCTCGTGGGAGAATATATAAGTACATCATCCACAAACACCACTACAAAATTGTCCAGATAATGATGGAAGATCCGGTTCATCAAACTCATGAACGTGGCAGGAGCATTCGTCATACCGAATGGCATAACCAGAAACTCGTAGTGACCATAGTGAGTCCGGAACGCAGTCTTCGCTATGTCCTCGTCCCTAATCCTCAACTGCTGGTATCCTGATCTCAATTCAATCTTCGAGAAGCAGCGCGAACCCTTCAGCTGATTAAACAAATCATCTATCCTCGGCATCGGATACTTATTCTTCACTGTCACCTGATTCAACTTTCGGTAGTCGATACACAATCATAAGGATCTTTCATTCTTCTTAGCAAAAAGAGCAAGAGCTCCCCATGGTGAAGTACTCGGGCATATAAACCCCCTGTCTAGCAACTCCTGAAGCTGTACCTTGAGTTCACACAACTCAGCGGGTGCAAAATGATAAAATAGTATAGATATGGGAGCAGCTCCGGTAACTAGATCAATAGAGAACTCTACCTCATTGCTTGGTGGCAACTTAAACAGATCGTCAGGAAAAACATCTGAGTAGCCGCAAACCACTGGAGGTAACTCTCCTCGAATCCCAACTACCTCATCCAACATAAGGGCTGAAAAGAGGAAACCCAGGTTGCCCTGGTTCCGCACAACGTTGGGCATAGACATCAAACCCTCATCCCGGTCACCTACAAAGCAAAAATAATCTCCCGTCGGTGTACAAATCGTTATCCTTCGTCGATCGCAATCGATAAAGGCACAATAAGTGGTCAGCCAATTCATCCATGGGATGACATCAAATACGATCATGTCTAGAATAACAAAGTCAAATACTAAACAACGACCAGCGATCTCCAACACACTGGATCTACAAACAAGACTCAACGTCACACTCCCACTGACTGGGGTCTCCACGCTCAAAACACTACCCAACAAGTCTATTTTCAACCCCAATACAGATACAAAAGCAAAAGATATAAACGAATGCGATGCTCCGGTGTCGATAAGAACACTGGCCCATATCTATAGACTAGAAGAGTACCTCTGATAATGGAGGTGGTAGTAGTAGCATCGGGTATGACCGGTGCTCTAGATGAATTGGGATCTGCAAGAACATATGCTCTGCCATGTCCACTCTGACCCTGAATTGTAGAATGTCTGCCTGACTGCACTGATGCGCCCTCTTCTGTAAACCTAGATGGCTGGCATCCCTGGGCAGATAAAGTGACAGGTGCTCCAACTATACTCCGCATTCTCCCTCTTTGGGGGCAGTTCCTCTGGATGTGCCCTGAGTGGCCGCACTCAAAACATACCACTGGCTCCCTCCCCTGCGCCTATGACTGCGACTGCGCCTGAACAGGTGCTGGACTCCGGCATTCTATCACACGATGCCCTAGCCGTTGGCATCTATGACAAAGAAGCTCCCTCTGCTCTGACCTTCCCATTAAAGCTACGGGAGGCGTAGATGCAGAAGACTATGGCTTATATGACCCCACTGGATAAGAACTCGAACTAGATGTCCGTTGACGTTTGTCCTTGCGTCTTTGATCCTGTGCGCGTCCCCCACTGGGCTGACCCCTACTGTCTTTGTCTCTGCGTGTCTCGTTCAGAGTGTCCTCCACCTTCATGGTGGTCTCCACTAACTCTATAAAGACCTGCATCCTGAATACTGCCACTATATCTTGGATAGCGGGCCTCAAACCCCTCTCAAATCGCTTCGCACGGAACTCATCAGTAGGCACAATCTCCTCCGCAAACTGAGACAGGTTAGTAAACTCAGCCTCATACTCAACCACTATCATCGTTTCCTGAGTCAGAAATAGGAAGTCCTCTCTGTGGCAATCTCTCAGAGTCGTCGGAAAGTATTTCTCCAGAAATATCTTCGTGAATGCCTCCCAAGTGCCTCCCATGTGGTCTTGGCGAACTTCCACCACATGTGAGCACTCCTCCTCGGCTGGAAAGCAGTAAATGAAACACGCAGATCATCCTCCTCAATCTGAAGAGTATCAAAGATCCTGGTAACCAGCTCCAGCCATTCCGTGGCTACTGTGGGATTGGGATCCCCAAAAAAGGTAGGAGGGTCCATATGGCGAAACTCACGCAACTCAATCGTCGCCCTCGGCTCAGGTACGCTCTCTCTCCCCCTAGAGGCCTCAGCCAGCTGCCGAATGGAGCCTACCATCTCACGCATTAGGTCTCCGTCAATAGGTCCTTGGGGTGCATTAGCATCCTTAATATCTGGGACTGGAATGTCCCTTCGGCCAGAACCACGGCCACGGCCACGGCCTCGACCACGGCCTCATCCGCCTCGTGTGGACATAATTCTACACGAAAGCAACATAACAGGATAAGCATCCATACAACATGTTATTGCTAATGTAGAAGACATAACACATATAAGCATGCTAACACATAGCTACTTAGATCATGTCAACATGTCTCACATACCGAGGAGAACCAACAAGAAAGACTCGTCCATCTGGATAACGTACTTAGATTCCTAGCTAGAAATCACGTCCGCGAAACGCGTCTCTAACTTGGCTCCCAAGTTTGTTAATTCAAACACTTGAAGGCGAAACTAATCAATTCTAAGATCTAACCTCCATGCCCACATATACACAATCATCATGCTAAACAGGCTATCATGCTTATGTTAGGAAAATGCTTTAACACATGCAATCAAGCACACATACATCCTCATAAAGTGATGTACCCTCTTTCCCATGACTCTTAGGTATTCGAATCAAGGACTCTGATACCAAGTTGTTACACCCCAAATACTAGGGTTACGCGAAAATCCACCAAAACACCGTTTAAGAAAATAAAATTTACAGTTGGAAAACCATCAACTCAAAAATATGTAACATTTGGATAAAAGATCTTTACAGTTCAACTCTCATAAACAGTAAACATGCAATTCCATACATGAATAAGTATATCACCTCCAGGCGTACAAAACTCGCCTTCTAAAATAGGCATCGCATGTAAAAGTACATGTCAAAACAGGAAAACTACAACTAGTCTTCCGCCACCACAGGAATCTAGGTCAACTCCACATGCTCACCTGAAAAAGGTTTTTTATAGTAAAATCCCACACCTTGAGCTGAAGCCTAATAGAAAATAGATAGTAAAACTGTAAAGCAGGCTATGCAGTCATAAGCATATAGACTCAACCACAGGAGTCAAAAAAAGGTTTTTCTTCCAAAACCACAAGTTTTCCATCTTTCAAAGTATGCATATCATCCTAACAGATATCATACTACAGTTAAGGGAAAGCTGTAATAAAATAGTATGCTCCACTCGGGCCACACAACCGAGGAGAAAGAGATAAATAAAATCTTATGTACCAACTCTGCCACACAGATAAAGGTAACAACTATAGACTCATGTCCATTACCCTAGTCCTAAACCACTTAAGGCCTGCTAGGTAATGACAAATTTTATACGGAGCTACAACAATAAAGCCACTCACGGGGCCACAAACTTCTTTACGGATTTCCACGACTGATGGACGAAGCATAACTAAACCACGTTTACGGGGATTAACCCGAGGGACCGTAGCGAACCCACTCTGTGCACGTTTTTGGACTTCCACTAAGGAGTAATAGAAGCCCAACCAAAAATCACACACTGTCACGGTACATTTATGAAAAATTATTTAAAAATCCACCATAGCTCAACTCCGAAAACCCGTAAAACAGTTATACAACACATGTATAAAATGATCCAATCCATCAACCATGGAGATCAACAACCATTTCCAACAAAACGTTTAAGAATTGAGATTCAACCCCGATGGTTAGCTCTAAAACCTCCAAAAATACGTTTTTTTCCATTTTCACAAACACCTCGTTTTCAAACCTCCTTTTGAAAACTATGGATACCAACGCATCCAAATCATGTATAAATCGAGAAAGGCGTAAAACCCACTTTTTTCCCAAAACCACGGTTTAAAACATGAAAATCATATTTGATGTATTTTCTACCCGGTGAAAACACATAAAACTGCATATAACACCCTTAAACAGCAATAGGGTCTAAAATCCTACCTCGGAGAGTCAAGAACTCAACGTCTCAAAACTGAACTGTGTCAGAACGAAAATTCGTCCGAATGAACACGAAGCTTACGGTGCGTACATCAAGGATCCGCAAATAAACTACCAAAAATTCAAGCCCCGAACCCTCAAAGCTAGAGAGAAGGCAAAGAAAAGGTGTAACTTAGCTTGGAAGAAAGGTTTAAACAAATATCTTAGCCCACTGGATATTTATAGAAACAACAAAAAGGTATTATTCAGTCAACCGAACCCCCATGTCCAGTCGACCGAACTCAAAATTCTCGATCCAGTCGAGTGGGCCAAGCCCTCCAGTCGGCTGAAGACGCAAAACATGTTTTTAGGTTGAAACACAAGCCAAACGAGCCTAAGCCAAACCTTAAAAAGCGTAAACCACATTTATACATGTTGTTCTACAACTTGAAACATAAACCATGCATCGAGACTATTCATATACTAAAAGAAACATGTTATTCTTATAAATAACTCAAAAAAAGGGTTCCGGGTCTCATACCGAATGCCAACACCAAACCTCCCATAAGGATTTTCACCAAACACTAACATTTCGAGCTCATACCGAATGCCAACACCAAACCTCCCATAAGGATTTTCACCAAACACTAACATTTCGAGGCCCACCCTCTTGAAAAGAATAAAATAGAAAAAACCAACTACGCCACACACCCCACGATATCTAAACACCATGGTAAACTAACCCACGCCACCCCCAAGGATGACAACCAGACCTAAACAAACTCCCGAGGCCACAACACGACCCCCGAGGCCATAACACAACCCCAGAGGCCACAACACAACCTCCAAAACAACAAAACAACTCTAACAGCACTTCAGTTACTAAACCCAAAAATTTAGGCGACTGAAAAGCTATTGGAAACAAAAAACTCAACACAGAACCAACTCAGTCGACTGAAACCCTAGGTCCAGTCGACTGAACCACTAAACTGTCCATCCAGTCGACTGAACTACCCAGTTCAGTCGACTGATCCACGACGAAAACTGACTCCAAGCTACGGGAACCACCATCTCAACCCCAAAATGAAACCTCCAAACTCTCTTTCAACACCCTCAGACATACCCAAGCCCAAGACGACCACAAAACCTCAAAAGAAACACTCAAAATTCGATTCCATCTAACCGAAAACTACCAAAAATAGTTTAAAACCAAAACCTAACCTTTCAAAACATAAATCGATTTTTTATGAATTTTTAAACGGTAATGACACACAAGATTTCACGTAGCACCCTTATAAAACATGAGAGTCTAGTATCCTACCTCGGTAGTCAAAAACTAGACGCATCGACCCACGTAAAAAAATGAACTTCGTCGGAATAAAATTTCGTTCTGATTAACGCGTAACCCCCGATGCCAATAGCAAGGATCAACTGTTGGATCGTCGAAAATCAAACCCCGGGCCTCTGAGAAGTTAGAGAGAAGGCAGAGCTTTCGTTTGGAAAAAGAAAACTTAGTTAGGAAATTATGAAAATATCTTTTTCAAAATATCTAAAACTAGATATTTATAGACTTGCAAAAATATTTTTTTTTAACTCGCACCACAACGCCCAACGACCCCAATAACTAACCCAGTATGCAAATCTAAACCCGATCATGCATAAAAACATATATAAATATGCTATCACGAAAACAAATTACAACGCGTCAAAATCTCGCAAAAATTAAAATAGATCAAGGTCTTTTATTTATTTATATATATATAAATAAGACCTCGTTTTGATTTAGTAAAGCAAATTTGAGCAAAAAGTTATTTCAGTATAAGGCCTCAATGACAAGACAACTGAAATGGGTCCAAGTGGGCCTTGTCTCAAAGAATTAGGATAAGAGTTTAACTAAGGGCCACAATTTTTCTGCTGGACTTTGAATTTAAATATTGGGCTTTAAATATGGATGAGTTAACCCTATTAAATGTTGGGCTAGCTAGTATTTTATAATAAAAAAAGGTCATGAAAAAGTTGGGTTAAAGTCTACAGAATCAAAACACGTTAAGCACATAGTTATTATTTATTTATTTTATTTCTTTAACTTAAACTATCATGTCCTTTATTATAGTACCAAGAATGTGTTATAACCAATTTGATATTTATCAAATTATTTATCCAAATTCTACAAAATAAATACGAGATTGTTGGCCTAGATTGATAAATTGTGAAAGTGTTAAGTTGACATATTTTTTAATTCAATACAGCTTGGCATCTCCATTTCCAACAAGGCCCAGGTACATGTGGTGAAGATGAAAAGTAGGGGTGTGTACTGGTTTGTTTGGACAACACGAGAGTTTTTTTTTTTAACTATTCTATTTTTGTAGGTGATTTTTTTTTTCAAATTGTCGACAACTCATTTAATATTAAAACTAAAAAGTTGAATAAAATCTTTTGACAGTTTTAGACTTTTAGCTCCCAATGTAGTGGGTTGAAAGATTGTGAATTTTTTGAGTCATTTTTTGAAATTAGTTTTTAAAAAATAAAATATTATTATAATTTCTTAAAAAATATATTTAATACATCAAGAAAAAATTCAACTCAAAGTAACAGTAGATAACTAATAATAAAAACGTAATTAAATTTTTTAACAAATAATATTTACAATTAAGTTAACAACGAAAAAAAAAAAAAGTATAATTGCAACTAATTGGTTATTTTTTTTTCACCTACTCCTCCAAATTTACTCAGTACTCTTAAACCCACCCAGCAACCTCGACTGTGAGAGTTGGTGGGAATTAAACCTGGTTTGACTATTTAACCTTTGGATGAGTTTTTTTTTTTTTTTTTTATAATAAATTTTAAGTTATTTAATTTTTTTAAAAAATTAAATATCAAATTATGTAAAATAAAATAAGAAAAAATTAAAAAAAAACATTAATAAACCAAATCAATTAATATTTTTTATTTTTAAATTAAAAAAAAATAAAAAAAATTAGCCCAAACATAGCCTTATTTGCGCACCCCTCACCCTCGATCGAAGTACCCCTCCAGAAACCCCTTCTGTCTGTCTGGTAAGAACTTATATATATGTATCTCTCTCGCTTCAGCTTCTGATTCTGAAACCTCTCTCTCTCTCTCTCTCTCTCTCTCTCTCTCTCTCTCTCTATATATATATATATATATATATATATATATATAAATGGGTAATTGGAATCGAAGATGGTTGCCGCGGAAAAAATTCCACAACGAAGCTCCAGAATTTTCCCACAGGCCGTTCTACACCGAACCTGAATCGTCTGGTATCTTTCTCTCGTTTTACTTTCAATTTTCTCCTACCTGTGTTCTCTTCCCCGACTATTTCAAATTCGATACATTTGCACACTCACGCGTATATATATACTGGATTTTGTGGCACTATGCTTGTGTAATGCTTCGCATCAGAGTGAGAAGATCAATACAAGAAAAGTGAATTCAAAGGAGAGAGAGAGAGAGAGAGAGAGAGAGAGAGAGAGAGAGAGAGAGAGAGAAACCAAATCAAATATATAAAGTATTTGTTGGACTAGGGTTTCTGAGAGATATAGACTTCAAGACTTTTGAAAACTAAAACTGTGGCGGTTGCAAAGAGTGAGCCGGCTTTAATTTTTGAGTTCATACCGGTGTAATACATGGATGTGAACGTGCTAAATTAGGATTTGTGGAATTCCATGCAAGAAGAGGAAATTGAAAGGTGAAAATGTCGGGGAAAGGAGTTTCTTTGATAGTAGGAAATTGGATTTCTGTTGAGGGGATGATGCCAAATCAAAAAGTCTAGAGACACTATGCATAAACCACCACATAGGAGTGTTGGTGTGGAGCCCACCATACTTGTGAGGTGGTTTATGAAGTGTAATATGCACGGTCTATAGCTGAATGATGTCAAATTGATTGTTGTAACTCATTGACATACTGTTGCATTATTTTTTTCATTTTTGTTATTGTGTTAATGTTTTTCTTGATTGCTGGAAAAACTGGTGAAAATCAAAGAAGCAAACAAGTAAATCCTCTATTATTGTTATTATTATATTTTTTTCTTTTTTTACCTGGAATCAGTTCTGTGGAAAATATTGTTTCCTGATTATCGGAAATTACAAAACTTAGGACCTTATAGTTCTTAGTTTTTGATTTTCATCGAAATTAAAGCTGTTTAGGAATGGTTTATAGTTATGCATAGAGTGAAAGAGGATTAAGAAGGGAAAAATGATAGTTAGAAATTGAGAATGAGTAAAACTGAAATATAGCTATTGTTGTAATCGTTATATGTTGGTTTCCCTGGTGAGACTGTAATAAATGCAAAAAAGGCATCGAACACTACGTTCCGGTGAATGTTTCATCATTATAGTGAATTAGTTAATACGTTGCCCTTTTGCAGATTGAATCATAAATGGTTGTCACAGGCTTTGCATGTGGTAACTTTTCTAGTTCATGAGGAAAGTTGCCAAGTCGTAAGAGATTTCTTTTTCCTTTTATTTTTCAGGGAAGAACTGAAGAAGTACGAAAGAGTAGGATTCATTTTCTATTTCCTTTTATTTTTAGGGTGGACATCCGTATTTGCAGATTTGATTGTCAATGAAATTACTTTATATTGGCTTGAGATTTCTTTATCAGCAACTCTCATTCCTTTTTCGTATTTTACACTTACTGGTTCCCTTCTTGGGTAGTAATTTAATTATATAATTATATAAATAAGATATCCATCTTTTGGACTATTTTTGGAGTTTGCAGTTTTTGTCCTGGTAGATTATTAGGTAGTTGCTTTTGAGAATTTTTCTGTAAAGGATTTTTGCTGATAGCCTGAGATATGTTGGTTATGAATGTCAAAAACAGTTATATTGCTGTTAATTTGTCAAAAAAAGGTTGAATAAGATTTAACTTGCGTTTTAATGAGATAAGATTTAACTTGAGGCTTAATGAGATTAGATTTAACTTTAATGTTCATATCTCTTATGAAATGCATTGATTGTTTACGCTAAGATGGCATGGAAGGTAATAGTTAGCCCAATAGTAAGGGCGATGTGGCCAGAAAAATGACACTAGATGTATATAATTATTTATATGTAGACATATACAGAAGTATGAAAGAAATAATGTGAAATTTAAGGCTTATATAGTTCTTTGAATCTTATACTGTGTTTAGAAGTGTTATTATGTTGTTTACAAAATGGTTCATTTAGACCTCTAATTGGTATGTAAGAAATGATATGAATTCTCCATCTTAAGTACTGGTAACAATTTGTTTTTGTTTTTTTTTGCAAATTACAAATATGCCCATTTATTTCTCATGTGATCGTAGGCAGGGCTGTAAATGAGTTGAGTAGTGGGTTGTTCAAGCTTGGCTTGAAAATTTAACAAGTTTGGAAAGTTGTCCAAGTTTTACTTGTTTACCTTTCGAGTTGATCTCAAATGATCTGTATTCGATCTGATCACGAGACGAGCTCGACCTGCATTCGGCATTCCTAGAGTGCATATGAAATGATTGAACTGAATTCAGGTTGAGCTCAGAAATGCATGGTTTGTTGACGTAATAAGTCAATCTCAAATGAACTCTTATCGAGTTGTTTTACAGCCAATTGTGGGCTTGGTAATATATTTCCTTTTTGATTGGACGGACGGATGTGTGTGTGTGTGTGTGTGAGAGAGAGAGAG
>JAOTRH010013757.1:0-22857 GCA_034768845.1 Heliamphora exappendiculata
CACCAAGCCCAAGCCCTCAACAATTCACCTAATACAACAACCCCCAAAACCATCAACACCCATTCAAAGCCAGCGCTACCCCCAAAGCCAGCACCACCACAATCAGCCAGTGGAAAGAAAGTGGGAGGAATAGAGAGAGTTTTTGAGAAATCACCCGTCCCACTAGCAATGCAATTGAACGACGTCACCAATCAGCTACGCCACGGTCAACCAATCACGCCTCCACTACTCACCACAACAATCATATGCCACCCCTTCGTCGCCATCACCACTACCACTACCACTGCCACTGCCACTGCCATCACTCTCTCTCTCTCTCTCTAAGAAATTAAGTGATCTTTTAGCTAATATTTTTTACAATATTTTATAAAACAGAGATTAACAATTTAGCTAATATTTTTTATCATATTTTTATAAAAACTGTGATCTTTTTAATTTTTTTCACGTGTGATCTTTTTATGCATTATTCTAGTAGTGTGGTATGTCGATAAAAGTTGACATCGGTTTTGAAGGATTTTAAATATTGACAATTGTGCATCGTATCTGTCAATACCAAATGGAATTTTGAACCTCCAATATGATATTTTTCAATGTACCAATTGATATTATATGTTATATGGCCGTATCGCTGATGCTGATATGTATTTCGTGATTTAGAACAATAGCAAGTCTTAGCCCTATTGAGTTATGGTTCCGAAGACATGAACAGAAAACATTCCAATAAGATTAGTTGGCTGGCAAGTCCTTTAAAGTTGGAGAAAAACAAGGCAACTTACATCTAGACCATCCATTTAATAATGAGCATGTGGCAAAGAAAAGTATAAAACTTTAAGAATGTTTGGGTAATTATATGTTTCTGTTATAATGTACTGGTAATCGCTGAATATGTCTTAAAATTCCTGTATTTTGAGAATTTTACATAATTCAACAGTTTTTAATGTATTAAATTAGAGGAACATGCTATTTTCGAAACAAAGAAATCCAGCTCAAATTGCTTCAAGCTAATTAAGGCAAGATGTAAGACTTCTCATAATTGTTGATGCGTCACACCCTAAAGTTTTATATATATACTAGTTTCAGGCAAGTGCACATGCACATGCTTAATACCAACAAAAGATCACCAATTGAGAAGCACAAATGGTCAAATAGAAATCAGTTCGGAAGGTAAGTGAGTGGGAACATTTAAATGCATACAAAAGTATTATGCATATATAGAAGCCTGAAAAGCATATTAGCATAACCAAATAGAATCAAGTACAGTCAATGTTCCTATAATCAATTTAATCAAAATCAATAAGCAACAACACATAAACCATTGATCACATAAGCCATAGTATATATCAACAAAACAAAAGAAAGTAATGACCAACTTTTTTATGGTCACTTAGATCAAAATCTTCAATAAACCACAAACTCTTGAACCTTTAATTGCAAAAATCATACAATAAACTATAACAAATTAACATGACGGCATAAAATGAAGTATAAATTAGTTCTCCCATAACTCCCTTTAATCAACATTCGCAGCAGACATTATATTCAACTTTTGGACTTTATTCGGTGCTGTTAATATAAAAGCAAAAGTTAACATGCATATATCTATTCATCCATTTTCCAATAAGTTGTTCCTAAAAATTCAATCAAAATAAATTATATTACAAAGGTGTTTTTTACAAGAGTATTTGTAGGGTCCTTTTAGAATAGGAAAATAATAAAAAATAATAGAGAAGTGAAATATGCAAAGTAGTCAGAAACACAAAACGAAGAAAGACGAGGTTGAGTGAAAGAAAAGGCTAATTGAGTATGAAATACTGGCAGTATAAACAATGTATCTGGTTATCAGAATCTGATGATCCGAAAGTCTGGTTATCCTTCCTATTTATAGCACTCAGAGGAGCCATGTTGGAGTTCCAATAAGACTCTTTCAAGAGATCGAATCGGATCATAAAAGGCGATAACGGAGAATCAAGAGATTCTATCCGATAATCAGCCAAGTAGTGTTCTACTCCAACTCAACTAGGTCGGCCAACAGAAGCTCCACGGGCACCCAACTAGCTCGGGTTAAGTACTCGACCCACTCGAGTGGAGTGACTCGGGAGGTCACTCGAGTGACTCGAGTGGGAGAGTCCGTATGACTCGATAAATCCTTTCCTTAGCCACCAAGCCGCATGTCTCCCAATGTCCCGTGCAGGATTGTACTGCCATTGTCTTCATTGTCTCTAGGACGGTCCTTCGATTATCAGAGAAATCTATAATCATATAATCTGTACTATATCTTGATTGTTCAGCCTGTGCTGAGCCACATAGTCAGTACTATGTCATCATGATTAGGTAGTCAGAGTTACATTACAGTCTGTGCTGTCTTCACGACCCGTGTCGTGGTAATAATACAGTATGTGCTATCTTCATGGCCTGTGCCATGGCAATAATACAGTCTGTGCTGTCTTCATGATCTGTGTCATAGAAGGTCTTCGTTCGTAGTTAGGGCTACGCTTCATAGTCTGTACTATGGAATGTCTTCTGCCTCTGCATGATGAACAGCGATATTAGTTGGCCAAGTATAGGGGTCCGAGCAGCTCGAATCCCCATTAAGTCGAGTAGGTCAAGTCTGGGTCTTCTTGTAACTTGAGTAACTTGGAGTTGTATGTCCGATTTACTGATGGAGTAAAATTGGGTCTGCTCGGGCAACTCGAGTTACTTGAGTAACTCGAGTGGTCGAGTCTTTTGGGTCTCTCAAATTTGCTTCTGCTTTATTGATTGTGTCATTATCCGAGTACCTGGATTAGAGTAGTCAGCACCGGCTAAGCTGCAGAATACTCGCATTACTAGAGAAGCGAGTAGCTCGGGTCATAAGTGACTCGAGTTATGAGTAGAAGAGTTGCTCGAGTCATGAGTGACTCGAATTATGAGAAGTATTGTACTAAAGCTACTAGAAGAGTGAGTAGAAGTATTGCACCCGAGCTAGTTGAGAGGTGAGCAGCTCGGATCATCTGCTTGTCGTCAATAGTCATGCCACTTATTTGAGTCGTTCACCCTAGCCGTACACAAGTCTTTGGCTCGAGTCAACCGGTCGAGTAGGTGTTAAATTGGTAACATGTCTTCGAGACTCCTTTACGATAGTCGAGACCCTAGTTCTTGTAAGCTAGGATGTCGCATAAGTTAAGCCGAGCATCGTGTGCTAACTTTCGAACCGTGTGCTTGTACCGTTTAGTCGAGCTATACACTTGGATCTTAAGATTGAGTAACATGAGTCTTATTTCATTGATAATATTCTTTTTAAATCAACTACAGTATTCCACCTTTAAGTATAGGTGGAAAAAGTTCAAGGATAACTCAATATTGAGATGCAAATGCGCGTTCACATCGAAAATGTTCAACGGCAAAGTTATCATGTGCTACCACGGTTCTGGTGCCACTTCAATTATAAGATAAAATTGGCACGTAAACGTGATACGATAAGATTGTTTTGTAATTCTACGACAAGTATTACAAGACACATACAACACTATTCCTGTGGCAATATCCTTTTGACACATGGTGCGGTCCTAGCGACAATAAGTGTAATACATGTTAGATATGGTGGTCACATTCATAGTGTCATAAAGCCATGCATCAACAAAATAATTGAATACCATATCGCCAGATTCCAGGATGTCTTTGATGAAGCTTCATTCTGAAGTCAAATTCTGAAGCTTGGACATGACACGCATAACATGTTGATTGTTTGATTTCCTGAAATCTTAAATTCAATACGAGGAACACAAATGTCGGATGTGAAATGCTACTATATTTAAAAATTTATCCTTGACATTTAGTCATGTTCATTCACGGCCATAAGTCGCCATGTTTGTAAATTGTTGTTAGCCTGTGGCATGTCTGGTTCAGTGAGGGTATTAATAGATGACGTGGCAAAAACAGTTCTTTTCTTTGTAAATAACAAAATTATATGTAATCTTACGTCGTGATATTACATGTTTCAGTTCTAATTTAGACAAACCATGGTTACATTATCATAATACCACTGTATAAATATTCAATTTGCAGATTTGAGGCTACTCAAAGTGAGTTGGTTGCTTGTATTTTCATCTCCTATGTAACAAAAAGGTCAAAATGTACTAATTTCATAATAACATTATTCAACATTAATAATTGTAAAATAGAAAGTACCTTCTCATCAATAAGATGAAACCTTTTTAGATGTTGCCTTGCCATTCTTCGAATCCAATATAATTAAACAATGAGCATGAGGAATCTGTCGCTTTTAGAATTCAACAACGTATTCGCAGGAGATATCATTTCCATTTTTTTCCTTAAATACTTCTTTTAACTCTTCCAGTTTTTTCCCGAACCTATAGCAATAAAGATCGAGTCTATTTTGGGGTTCCTCTCCAATAGGTAGATCACTCATTTTCTTGAGGGCATGACGAATTGAATGTTATTGTAATGAAAACATTAGGTTTTTTGCATTTGTGAACTAACGTAATTGCATTCAATTACCAAAAATGCATATTTCTTGTGCCACCAATAAAGGATGCTGGTAGTCAATAGGATTATATTGCTATTTGTCAGAATAGAATTCGAAAGACAATGATTGCTTTTATATAAAACAATGAATGCAATGAATGTGCGCACATGGCAGTAAATCACAAGATTTCTCTAATATCATTCTATGATGACTTCCCACTTACAATCGTAATTTAACTTTTTAACTAATCAATTTATCATGCACTGCACAACCAAGCAATGTGTCAACTGCCAACACAAGAGTCAGAGTTACTATCATTTCTTATCTAACATACATTTGAACTCATCTGAATCCGATGGACTGCTTTATCAATTGTTTTGGGGCAAGTCCTTTGCTCTAAAGTCGCATGTACGAATAGTCAAAAACAAACATCTTGTTTTTTTCCAATCCAAAGTATAGGACATATTGCAATATGAAGCCCTCTGCAATAGCTTTTTATTCACAGTATTCTTAAGTCATAACCTAGTTAAACAATCAATGCCTATGTTGGAACTTGGGTTTGTTAAGGGGAAAGAGAAATAAAGGAAAATGAAAGAGAAGGAAAAATAAAATGAAGAAGCTAATTTCACGACCTAGTTTAATAGGAATGAAAACTAGGAAGAATATGAACAGGCATTTTCGAATACAAATCATTTTTTATTTGGTTACCCATGGAAAAATGAATGGGTACAACCTAAATTTATTTTCATCTCTTTTTCTTTTCTGCCATCAAATCCTAGCTCCAAACATAGCATAAAGCCTTCCTATTTGTCAGATACCGAAAACACATCTCTATTGTGCTGCCAATAAAGGATGTTGGTAGTCAACAGGAATCTATTGCTATTTGCCAAAATAGAATTCGAAAGACAATGATTGCTTTTATATAAAACAATGAACGCAATGAATGTGCGCACATGGCAGGTAATCACAAGAAGAGCAAGATTTCTCTAATGTCTTTCTATGATGACAACTACCTACTTATAATCGTAACTTAACTTTTAAACTAACACGCCCTGCACAATTGACAAATGTGTCAACTGCCAACAGTGAGTAAAGGTTACTAAACATTTCTAACCTAACATACACTTGAACTAATCTGAATTCGAATGTGCGCACATGGCAGGTAATCACAAGATGAGCAAGATTTCTCTAATGTCTTTCTATGATGACAACTACCTACTTATAATCGTAACTTTAACTTTTAAACTAACACGCACTGCACAATCAACAAATGTGTCATCTGCCAACCAGTGAGTAAAGGTTACTAAACAATTCCTACCTAACATACACTTGAACTAATCTGAATTCGATGGACTACTTTATCAATTGTTTTGGGACAAGCCCTTTTCACAACCTCTGAAGTCGCATGGACCACTAGTCAAAAACAAGCATCTTGTCTTTTTCCAATCCGAAGTGTAGGACATATTGCAATATGAAGCCCTCCACGACTGGTTTTTATTCATAGTATTCTTAAGTCCTTACCTAGTTAAACAATCTAGGCCTATGTTGCAAATTGGTTTTGTTAAGGGGGAAGAGAAATAAAGGAAACTGAAGGAGAAGGAAAAATAAAATGAAAGAAGCTAATTTCTTGATCTTGTGTAGTAGGGATGAAAATTAGGAAGAATACAAACGGGCATTTTCGAATACAAATTATTATTTTGGATACCCGAAAAAATGAATGGGTACAAGAGTACAACCTAAATTTATTTTCATCTCCTTTTCTTTTCTGCCATCAAATCCTAGCACCAAACGGCATAAAGCATTTCCCTGAACTTGATAGCTTGATGTACCCTTAACCATACCAACAAAAAAAAACATGATGATTTGACGGTACCATTTTCATCTTAAATGCAAAATTGCATCTAACTTCAATGCAAAAGGTTTTTTAAAATCCAATTTATGTATCATTTTAGGTAATAAATTTTATGACAATCGAAAATGAAGGCAAGAAATTAATCAAATGCTAATGTAAATGTATATATTCACAGCTACTCCTGTATTCACACCAAAAAACTTCCTTCTTAATATAGTAGTTATGTAACTTCAGTATGCAAACGACACAGAGCCATTACTTCAACTTTACTTAAGTTCATTTTAACTTCCAAACCAAAAGAAAGCATGATAGAAAAATATGCACCCTTCAGTCCAGCAAGAGAATTTCACATTGTAGGAACTTCTATAACTAATATGAGAATTTGCATAAGAGCATTTACCCAATTACATGTGCTCAACACAATACCAGCTGAACCGAACCCAAATAAAAGAGACAAAATTCATTTTAAAAAAACAAAATTTGAAAGTATCCTAGGTGACAACAAACAAGCCAACCAATATGTAGGGGGCACAAATCCAACCTGAGAGTGTATTTGCAATATAAAGCTGTATTTTGTAGCAGCAAGATGAGATTACAAAATAGCCTTTCTTCTTCTCTGTTTAATTGTAATCTTGGAGCCCAGTAAAAATGGATACCTTTGGGTATTTCCAATGTATTGCAGCCGCTAATGTTAATTATGGTTATCTTTGTTTATGACTTCTAATTTGTAGCAACTGGTCAACATATAAATGCAGAAACAAGTTTCATTTTCACATAATCCTAAATAAGAATAGTCCACCCAACTGTTTTGTAAAAATCTTAGCCGGGTAATAAATAGAAATGCATCTTTACAAATGCATACTGCATAGATCATAGCTAGGTAATAAATAGAAATGCATCTTTATAAATGCATAGTGCATAATTCAAGTCGTGGCTTCCAAGGTTTATATTACATAAACAAAGTAATGAATAAAAATATTCAATTATACTATAACCAAATAACCTAATCCATAGAAAATGAGAAAGGAGGAGGCAAAGTGATGAAGTTGACAGAAAAACAAAGCTAACAGATGGAAAGAAGTTATAACGCACACAAAAAAAGGGAAAGAAGGAGAAGCCAAAGGGATGAAGACAGAACAGGTGAACAACAAAGCTGATAGATGGAAAGAACACAATAACTGTTGGAAAGAAACTGAATAAAGAAATGCATAGTGCATAATTCAAGTTGTGGCTTCCAAGGTTTATATTACATAAACAAAGTACTGAATAAAAAAATTCAATTATATTATAACCAAATAATCTAATCCAAAGAAAATGAGAAAGAAGGAGGCAAAGTGATGAAGTTGACAGAAAAACAAAGCTAACAGATGGAAAGGAGTTAGACCGCACACAAAAAGGGAAAGAAAGAGAAGCCAAAGGGATGAAGACAGAACAGGTGAACAACAAAGCTGATAGATGGAAAGAACACAATTGGAAAGGGAATGAGAGAAGGAGAAAGAGAGAGAGAGAGGGAGAGAGCTTACCAAGTCATCGGAGTGTTCGAATGGGTAATTACTAGATTAAAGATATCCATTGCTGATTATATATATGGTCGGCAATGGTGCTTTCATATGGGTGGTTTATCGGAGCTGTAATCAACGAGCAACTTATTTTGGTGCCGCAATGGTCAACCTATGGGCCGATTAAGTATAAGGTGGCGTTCAAGGTAAGACCGTTTGTAGCAGTCTCAAGGACGCCGCAATATCTCTTGCCACCGCAGTCATCAACCTATGTTGGAGAAGATGAAGTTGAGGCAGTGTTCAGTGATTGAGGCACAATGTGAAGGATGTGAAAGGATTGTGGGCCTTGTTTGTTGCAAGGATTGTGAGCCTCATTTGTTATGAGCTCCCAGGAGTTAACTAAATGAAAAGAAAGAGAGCAGATGAGGCTCCAGTTTGTTGCGCGTAGATGGGGGCTAGCTTATATATTGTAATTTGTAAGGATATATATATATATATATATAGATGCATTTATCGTTTGTTATCTTAATTATCTTGATTGTAATATTGCATCTTTGTCCCTAAAGTAGTGGTTACTTGGCATCTACAGTTGCA
Organism: Heliamphora exappendiculata; assembly: GCA_034768845.1. Lineage (NCBI taxonomy): Eukaryota > Viridiplantae > Streptophyta > Magnoliopsida > Ericales > Sarraceniaceae > Heliamphora > Heliamphora exappendiculata. The sequence goes on from JAOTRH010013757.1 coordinate 8,411, forward strand.
GAGGTTTTATGGGAGCAGCAGAGGATAACTACATCCTTCAGCATGTGTCGATAGAGAATTTCCCAGTGATTCAATGGTTTAAATGTGATGAAGTGGATTCGTTCTTGAATCGGTGCAAGGAGAATGGAAACCCAGAGGCCTTGTACAGACAAGGAATGGTAATTGATGTCTTTCCTTAAAAAGCGTGCTTAGATTTGAAATTGTCAATTTTCAACCTCTCCTTTTAAAATATAATAAAGGAGAGAGTGTACTTTTTAAAAAACATGAACTATATTAATATATTATAGAGATAAATTTTATCTACGTATTTTTTCTTGGTGTCGACTAATCTCACATTGCCATTGCAATAAATAGGTTGAATACTTCAGTTATGTTAGGATGGAAGCAGGTCTTGAGCATTTGAAGAGAGCAGCAGATAAAGGACACCTTGAAGCCTCATATGTATACGGTATTATCCTCCTCTGTATGGGCGGGGAATCAAGCATTCAGGGAATGAAGCTTCTGAATGCTACGAAGAGAACATCAAAGTCCAACAGCATGAGAATCCTCCAGGAATGCCGAGAAAGAATCAAGACCATTCTTCGCACGATGTGGGTCAACAACCACCTTGTTCGCCGTGAAACAGGGTTTTGTTGCCATGCACAAACCAGACCTATAGAGGTGGAATCATGGGAAGGTCGACAGTACATAGAAGATGAAATGGGTTGTGAAGCGTGTAGATGGGATAGAGAAGTCACTTTGTTCTGTGATATGTTACATTAGATCCTTTATTTATTTATTTATTTATTTAATTAAATAAGTCTTGGTACACAAAATAATAACGCAATCAATTACAGAAATATTGACGATGTGCATAAATTGTGTACAAGTATTAACTATTCATGTGATTTTTATAGTTAAGTTTGTGATTAATTTACATTTCCCTTGATTGTTGTTTTTATTTTTTTTATTTATGCTCCATGATTTCAATGGAATGTCAATTTATGTCATGTTTTATTCGTCAGATTGAATTAGGGAGGATAGGAAGGATAAGTAATACGTGGGTCTTACATATTTTTTTAATACATAAACGAGATCATATATACTGTGCCATTATTTGTACCGCGTTTGGTTAAAATGTAATAAAATATGAGATTAAAGTTGAAGCATCGTTTTTCGTTGTTGGATAAGGAAAGTAAATAATTCGGAGGGTGATATTTAATTTTGAGGGATATGGGATAACTAATTCTATAGATTTTGGACTCCTAATCTCCCACATGGGATTTTTCACTTCTTTTTTCAAGAAAATAAGTGATGCTCAATAAATGATGCTTCTAATTTTAAATATATTGTTTTCATTTTTTAAAGACATGGATTTTCCTTCACTCGGATTATGAATTATACATCCCATTAAATGAATGAATCAAATTGCATCATATCAAATCACCGCATCTTGCATTAACAAGATCGAGCAAGTCACTTGGATATATATATATATTCATGATGAACGACGATCGCATTCGAAAGGCTATCAACCTTTGAAATGAAACAATCTTGGTTTTTTTATTTTGTTCTCTCTACTCTCTCATGTTCTTCTATGTAAAAAAAAAAAAAACATTCATTGATATTATTTCTACCTTTTCTAATCCAATAAAAAATAATTTCACTTTTACTTTTAATGTCTTTTTCTTATCTTTTTTTACCTCCATAAATTAACAAACTAATAAAGTCATATTTTTAATGGTTAACTAATTATTAGTCTCTTTTACAAGATGTGTAGAAGATCTAGTTCTATTACTAATTTTCTTAAAGCTCCAATCCCATTTTTAAATTTATTTCTAAAATATGGCAATTTATCATAGCCGCCTCTCCAGTCCCTCTTCTTCTTCTCTAAAACCTTAGTTGCCTCTCAAACAAGAAACCCTAACCGCCTCGCGACTAGTCGCCACTGCCGATCAACCATCACAAACAGCCATTAAAACTTTCTTCCCGCAATAAGCCCCAATCACCACCACCAACCGTCAAGGGTTTCGACAATGGCGTCGTTTCCAGCTTCATCTTTGTTACGCTTCGAATTCATCTCCCTTTTTCTTCTTTTCATTGTCATTGAAGTTATTTAACGATGCCAAGATCGAAAACCGTTGAATAGATTTAAGAAAGTCGCGATGCTTTGATCGTTGACGGAACTGGTGGTGGTACCTCCACTCTGATGCACCAAGAAATCTGGAAAGAATGAAGAAATCTAGAAGCGGATAGAGAAATTTGAAAAGATTCAACATATCTAGTAAATGGAAATTTACACAAAATCCTAGTGTGAAAAGGCAGTAGCTGGCGTGGAATGTGAAATTTCTCAAAGCATTTAAATAAGAAATTTCACTTTTAACTGAAAATTTCCTTAATTAAATACTATAAGAAATTTTTTCTCTATCTCAGTTAAATGCTATAAGAAATTTCATCATAACATTAAACTAAGAAATTTCTCAGTTAAATGGAATGAGAAATTTCCTGATAAATTTAAACTGAGAAATTTATAGGTTAAATGAGAAAGAACCTCCTTCTTCTTTTCCTTCCTCTAAAACCCTAACCCTTCGACCACCTTGATGGAGGAGAAAGAAGAGATCGACGATGGATAAGAAGCAGGAGATCGCCAAAGAAGGAGGAGGTTGCCATTGGAGAAGGACGAGATCGCTGGAAAAAAAAGAGGAGGTCGGCCCCAGATAAGGAGGAGATCAACGGCAGAGAAGGAGGAAATCGACAGCGAGGCTAGTGCCAGAGAAGAAGCAAGAAGTCGGCGGCGAGGCTGGTGCCGAAGAAGAAGCAGGAGCTTGGCGGCAGGAGCCAAGGTTTGAATGTTTAGCTGTTGCTAAGGGCATATTGAATAAAGCAACATAAAATGAAACCAAGATTTTTTTTTATATGGAACTAATCTTTCTACAAATCTTATATATAAGACCCCTATTTAAAAGCTCTTATTTTTAATTGAGTGCCTTAAAATTAGTTTATTAAGTAATTATCGACTTATTGATATTATTTTATGTTTTACTTTTAAATTACTAAAATTAGATAATTTGGTGCATTTATGCACGGGTCATAACTAGTTTGCCACAATGATCCTTGGCTATCCTTCACATCCACAATTATCAAACTTCTCTACCCCCTCCCTTCCCTCAAGTTGCATTTAGAAGCCGCCCTCACCGACCCAACCTCTAATATATATTAAACAATATTCAAATATGTACACACAAAAACATACGTAAACGTTCTTCTACTACTTTCCAGGGGTTGAAGACTTGAAGTTGAAGCTTTAATTAATTTTCTGTTGGTATATTAATAAAGAAAGGAAATCATCCATGATTCTCCCTTTGTATCTAGGAAAAAACAAAAAAAGAAACGCTCGGCAACGATGCTGCCATCAAATCCCTTCCAGTTGAGTTGTTGGTTGATGTTCTTGCCCGGGTTATCAATTTTATTCAATACCTCATAGTGAGGGGATTCTTCCCATTATATAACAATGTTAGAGCCAATTAAGAGTTAATTACATGGCTGAATTTCAGTAATTACATCAATCCTATCTAACTAAATGGGAAGCTAAAATATACAGCTAATAATACAAAAATCATGCCATAAATAGATAAGCTAATTACGGGTTGATATAATCTGACTAACATCCCCCCTCAAATTGATGCGAAGCGATCAAGAAGTATCAATTTACCCACGAGGAACGGATGACGCTGGCGAGTCATGGCTTTCGTAAAGATGTCTGTAATCTGGAGAGCAGTGGAAATGTGATAAAGAAAAATGGCACGAGTGTCCAGTGCCTCCCGAATAGAATGACAATCTACCCTAATATGCTTCGTGCGCTCATGATAAACGGGATTAGCAGCAATCTGAATAGCACTAGTGTTGTCAGCATGAAAATGAGTGGGATCAGGCTGAGAGAAACCTAGCTCAGCAAAAAGCCTACGAAGCCAACTAATCTCAAAACAAGTAGCAGACATCGCACGGTATTCAGATTCAGTAGAAGATTTTGAAACCCGGGCCTGCTTTTTACTATTATAAGAAATCAAAAAATCTCCAAGAAAGAGGCACTAGCCTATGACAGACCGGCGAGTATCAGGACAACCGGCCCAATCAGCATCACTATAAACAACGAGACGAATAGGAGAGCTAGCAGGGAAGAACAATCCACGGCTAGAAAACCCCCGAAGATATCGAATGATACGACGAACGACAACTAAATGTAAATGACGTGGAGTCTGCATAAACTGGCTAGCCTGCTAGACAGCAAAGGAAATATCAAGCCGAGTAATAATCAAATAGTTTAAGCTACCCACCAATTGGCGATACACAGTAGGATCGGGAAGGAGATCACCCTTCTCACGACGATACTTTGTGTTAACTTCCAAAGGAGTATCCACAGAAGAAGTATCCTAAAGACCAGCCAAAGTAATTAAATCCTGTGTGTACTTATGTTGATTTAGAAAGATTCCCGAAGGACCAGTGTGAATTTCCAATCCCAAGTACGTTAGAGGACCAAGATCCTTCATATGAAAAGAGGCGTGAAGATGCTGCTGGAGACGATCAATCAAATCAGAATCAATCCCGGTGATAACAATAGCATCAACATAAACCAGAAAAAGAACAATACTAGTAGAGGTCTTGCAAAGGAACACATATGAGTCATATTGGCTTTGCTGAAAGAAAAACTGAAGCAAGGTAGTTCGAAACTTGCCAAACCATGCTCGGAGAGCCTGTTTCAGCCCATAGAGAGATCGCTTCAACTTACATACATCTGAAGAAGAGGACGAAACACCAGGTGGGAGAGCCATGTAAATGTCTTCTTTGAGATCACCATAAAGAAATGCATTTTTAACGTCCAATTGATGAAGTGACAAGCCTTGGAAAGCAGCAATAGAAATAACCGTACGCACCGTAATCATCTTATCTACCGGAGCAAAAGTCTCCTTATAGTCCACCCCATACTTCTGCTTGTTCTCAAGGGCAACCAACCGTGCCTTATACAGGTCCAGAGTTCCATCAGAACGGAGCTAAATAGAATAAACCCATTTACAACCAATGACCTTAATATGAGGCGGGCAAGGAACCACGTCCCATGTTAAGATTGGCCTAGAGAGCCCTAAGTTCCTCATCCATCGCTTTCCGCCAACATTCATGTTTAACAGCCTCAGAAAAGCATGTAGGAATGGGAATAGAAGTTAAAATAACATTAAAACCATACCAATCAGGAGGGCATGATACTCGTGTAGAGCGTCGAGGACCAGGGGCAAGAGCCATGTCAAGCTCAAAAGGCGCAAATGCCGGTGGATCAGGTGCGGGGGAAGGGTCAAGCTCGAGAGAGGGCAAAGTCGGTGGACGTCAAGTATACACAATACCAAGTTTGAACCGTTCATGAAGATAAGGCAATTCAACATAACAAGGAAAAACACTAATATCATGTAAGGGCTCAACATGGGTAGAAAAGTAATATTAATTTTCAAAGAAAACAACATTACAAGAAGTACGAAATTTATTTGAACCAAGATCATAGCAAATATAGCCTTTGTGAGAAATACTATAACCCATAAAGACACATTAAACAGACTGAGCAGAAAGTTTGTGACGTTCATGAGAAGGTAAATGAACAAAACAAACATATCCAAAAGTATACAAATTAAGATAACTAGGATGCTGATGATGCAAACGAAAATAAAGAGAATCAAAATTCAAGACCTGAGAGGGCAATCTATTAGTTAAGTAAACTGCGGTAGATAATGCCTCAACCCAGAATTTAGAAGGAACAAAGGACTCAAGCAATAAGGTGTGAACAACATCCAATAGATGGTGATTCTTACGTTCAGCCACACCATTTTGCTGTGGGGTATAAGGACAGGAGCGTTGAGACACAATGCCTTTATGGTGTAAAAAATCATAAAACTCGTGGGACATGTATTCCCCACCAAAATCAGCCCGCAAAATCTTAATACCTGTAGAAAATTGGGTCTCAATATATGCGACAAAGGTTTGAAAAACAGACACGACCTCAGATTTGGACCGAAGAAAATAGACCCAAGTATATCAACTAAAATCATTAATGAATGTCACAAATTATTTGCATCGAGCATGAGAAATTATAGGAGAAATACCCCAAACATTACTATGCAAAATATCAAAACATTTTACAGCACGACTACCATGAGAAGGAAATGAAAGAGTTTTACTTTTACCAAGTTTGCATGCTGAACAATCAAAAGACAATTTTAGAAATATGTTCTTTATTGCCTAACAAACCCGAGCTTATCATATGAGACAGAACAACAGAGTTCGGATAACCCAAACGTTTGTACCATATTACACTTTGAGAATGAACTGTCATACAAGTCAAAGAAAAATTATGAACGAAAAAGTGTAATGGAAAAAGTCTACCAACTTTAGGCCCCTTCGCAAGTATCTTCCCTGATGCCTGATCCTGCACAAGACAACCATCACCGGATAAATGAACATCACAGTTATTATCAACCAATTGGCCAACCGAAATAAGACTAGTAAAAAATTCGGGAGATACAAAAACATCTCTGAAAGAAGAATTAATATCCCCGATTTCATTAATAGCTAAATAACTCCTATTAGCCATCTGAATCTGGGATTAACCCTGATAAGGGCGAACATTGCAAAGAGAGTTGGACAGTCTAGTCATATGATTGGATGCAGCAGAATCAACAAGCCAAGATTGAGAGGTAGTAGTACCATTACCTTGGAGCCCTAAGGCAGAAAATGCTGACATAATCATCTGCTGAACCATCTCTGGAGTAAGGACAGTTTGATTACCAGCTGTAGAAGGACCAGCAGAAGAAGGACCAACTGCAGCCTGACAGGCATGTGCTTGACGATTCTGGGGATGAATAGGACATTCTTTGATAATATGGCCCGGCTTCTTGCAATAAGTGCAAGATTTCTTTGAACAGTGAGCAGCAATGTGCCCATACTCCTTGCAATTAAAACATTGAGCCTTCCACATATCCCTACCCATGCCTTTCCCATGAGCAGCATATGCAATGGCATTAGATGTCATTTTATCCTGCTAAAAAATGACCTGTGTGGCAAAACGCTGCTCCACGCGAATTAATTCTTCAAAACATATATCCAATGACGGAGAGGGATCACGGTTCATCAAATTAAAACGGATTGCTTCAAATTCATATCGCAATTTCATCAAAAACTGGTCTCTCTTGCTCTGTTCATGAACTTCTTGAACAGCAGAGAGAGAGGCCGCTTGCACCTTAGCATAAACCATATCAGCAAATTCACCCCATAAGTTCTGAAACCCAGAAAAATAATCTTAAATGAAGAGACCACCCTGAGTGTAATTGGCAATCTCATATTCCAACTGAAAACGTCGGGCTGTGTTGTCCTGATTATAAAGTTTCTCCAAAAATTCCCGCATACTTTTAGCAGACTTGTACGACCTCAGATATAAGACAATACGAGGATCAATAGATCCTAAGATCCATGACATTACTCTAGCATCGTTGACCTTCCACTGAGCCAATTTAGACATCTCAGATGGAGCCGGGGCACTTCCATCAATATGACCCCATAACTCTTTTTCCATAACAAATAGTTGAAATTGAAAGTCCCAAGCAGAATAATTTTTGCCAGTAAAACGGACCCCGAGAAATTCGTTAGTAGACATGATAAACCACAAACACCAGAAGGACCAGTAACACAAACTCACGAGCAGAGGCGTGAGAACCAGAAAAGCACGTGAACCACGAAAAGCAAAAGTCCAGCAAATCACGAGAACCACGAGAAATTGCGAGACTCACGAGAACTAGAGTCGACGAATGAGGAGAACCACAATCGCAAACCAGGAGAAAACTAGAGAGAGCCAGAGAATTGCGACCCAAGAGAACCTGAGTCGTTGCGAACCAGAGGCGATGACCCAAGAAAATACCAAAGTCGCGAACCAGTCACGAACCAGAGAGAACGAAAGAGGCGCGAACCAAGAAAAAAAAACAGAGTCAGCGCAACCAGGGAGGTTGCCGACGTGAACAAAGGAACTAGGAACTAGAGTCGCCGGAAGTCGACGAGGTCGTCAGAGTGCTAAGAAGGGATCGCCGGAAACCAAAGATACAGCAGCTATGGTTTTGGAGATTGGCGAGGTCGAAGGGCATCGGGGGCTAGGGTTTGCGTACTGCCTTTGCAAAAGTCGAAGGTTAGGGTTTGTGAACCAAAAAACAAGAAAACAAGGAGGAGGTGACGGCGCCTGTGCCAGAAGAAAACAAGAAGGCAATCGACGGTAAGATTATGGTTCTGATACCATATCAATTTTATTTAATACCTCATAGTGAGGGTTCTTCCCATTATATAGCAATGTCAGAGCCAATTAAGAGCTAATTACATGGCTGAATTTCAGCGATTACATCAATCTTATCTAACTAAATGGGAAACTAAAATATACAGCTAATAATACAGGAATCATGCCATAAATAGATAGGCTAATTATGGGTTGATATAATCTGACTGATACAGGTTGTCTCTTCTTCCTTCCCTGCCCTCTTCAATTCAAAATTATGGTTAATTCCTTTTCCTTCTTTCCACAGTTCCACCTCCGCTATTTCTATTTTTTTTTCTTTTCTTCTCTTTTTTCTTTTTCTTTTTCTTTTTGCTTTTAAAATGTGGGTGCATTCGAGTAACAAGAGTCAAAACCCAAACTAACATTAATTTTGTCCAGCAAACATTGCCAACTAAGTTAATCTCAAAACCATGAATTAGTTGATAACTTAGAGAGACATCAAGCACTACATCCAAATCATTGATTTAAATGCTTTGAGAACACAAACTCATAACAATTTAACTAAAACCAACAATTAAAAACACTATTAGGTAGCAGCTAAAGGAATCCACCTAGATACAACCACAATGATCATTAATATATACACAATCAAACACGGTGAAATTTTTAGAAGGTTATAAACTATACAAATTATTATATATAGATTTGTGTGATGAATTGGTATTCTACATAAGTATAGTAGAATTTTTATCTCTTAGAATGCTATAATGTAATATGTTAATTGTCAATGCAAGATTTTCGAGTTTCTGTTCTGTCAAAAGAAAACCATGAACCACACAGTGTGGTGTGGTGGTGCACCTAATACCCAGACTCAACAAATCTAGAATGCCAAAAATAATCATCTTATAAACTGGATTTCTCAGCCAGAAAGAACATTGTCCAGATATAGTTCACACAGCCTCTATTTAATTAGCAAGTTTAAATTACTTGCTTAATTTTGAGAGAAATAATTCAAACTCGTTTACCTCATTTTGGTGGCCAAAAGCAGAGGATAAAACAGGGACTATTTGCCTATTGCTAGTGAAGTGAATATTCTCAATAAGCCCTTTCACTTGTTCAGCCAAACCGGTGAAAACTCATTATTATCCACCGAAGGTTAAGACTTTCTTAGAGAATGCGGGATACAAGTTCATGCAGCTTTCAATTTTATTAATATAATGGTAAGTCGTGTTAATTTTCTATTCAGTTAAAAAACCTAAAATTATGTTTTCTTAACTTTCAACTTTCAATTCGTACAAAAGTCCATGAATGCGGCGTGGTTGCCATAAGTCATGCATTTATTTCAACCTTTACAAAAAAAGTTAAGAGGTTTCGGGTACGAAAATAAATGCTCTACTCTACCTAGCTTTAATCTTGTAGTTGCATTTCTCTCCCAGATATTAAGTAATAAGCCCCATTTGATCTAATAAGCGGAAGAGGTTTTTCTACAGGTCACAAAGAAAGGTTTCGGGAATCACATTTTGTTGCTTCAAGCCTGAGAATAAAATGCAAAGAAAAAGGCTTACAGAGGATTTTCAATAATAAAAGGAAGAAGAAACTCGTAGCACTGAAAGCGGAGGGGCATTTTCTCAGAATAATGATGTGTGAGTTGCTTTTTTTAAGGGATAAAAGAAGGATAAAAATGTTGGCAAGCTCATAAGGTAGCCAAAGGGATTGGTGCATCTTTTTTTATAGGAGGTCAGTTAGTTTTGCACCAAAAAAATTGCATGAATCTAAAGAAAATCCAGAAGAGAGTAATCTAGAAGAAAATCAGGATTCAGATCAAATGGACAGAGTTCCCTTAGTATCTGTCTTCGATCAACGTGTGGATAAAGGAGAAAAAGAAAAAGAAAGCAACTATTGTCGTTGTTAGAGCTCAAGTGAAGAATAAGAACACGATAGAGAGATAGATCTGGTCAAGAGGTTGTCCAATCATCTCAGTGATGAAATTCTTGCTATGCCACCTTCCTACCTTAATACTTTCCTGACTTCAGATTCAAAGATGGAATTTACCCGCTGAAAGAAATGATGGAATTCCTGATCTGGGAACTATCAGTAGGTATGTTTTGGGTTTCCCGATTCGAAAGGGGCACGAAGCGAGATGGTGATGGGTTAACCACGACTAGAGCTGTTGATTGAATTGTTGTTTCAACTTGGTGAATAGAATAAGCCCTCATTAGAGGATAATGGGTCAAAGATAAAGACCTACGATTTAGAAATTTCAAAGTTAAAGATACACAGGGGAAAACATATCGGGGCGGAAAAGCTAAATAGAGAGAAACATATTAATGGAATAACCCTAGTAAATATTGTGATCATACCAAGTTTCAACTATATGCATTAATGCATCACGAAAATGTACCAACAGGAATGTTCATTGACCTATTCAAAATTATGTACAAATCCCATCTTCAGCCCCTTTTTCTATAACTAGTTTCACAACTCGTACGTTGCGCGTTTGCTCCGGTTTATTTGCTCGGGTTCGTTATGTTTGTTTATACATAAGAGTCAAGGATGTTATGAATTTAAAGAAAAATTATTTACAAATACAAACGTTATAACTATATTAATATTACCACCACCATTTATTTATAGCTTCACAAAAAATTTGCACAATTTGCAAATAATCAAATCATGACTACATATTATAATAATGAAAATATTTTACAAACAAAAAAATGAAAATTGTATTTACGTATAATTTATAGTCATTAATTTTTACAAATACCTTGTTTAGAATAATGACTTATTTATTTATTTTATTTTATTAATTTTTATTTTTATTGAATTTTTCATGGTTTAGTCCAATTAGATTACTTTTATCATTTTTCTCATCGAGACTAGACATTTTTTGGGACAAAAACATCTAAAAACCCCAATAAAGGACAAATTATTTTACTTGATTTTAGTTTAGTTTTTAGTGATTTTTTCATCATTTAGTAAAATTATTATATTAAAAAAACTAGTGAATTTGTTCATCATTTAGTAAAATTATTATGTTTTTCTAATTTTTAACCCGAGAAATTTAGGTCAAAATATATAAAAGTTAAAAAAAAAAAAAATAAGCCAAAATTAAGCAGATAAAGTCGAGTTCTCATCGTTCTAGGTTTTCATTTAAAAAATGTGTATATTAAAAAGTCAGCACATTCTATAAACAGTAAAAAGTCAAAAAAGTAAAAAAACATGTAGAAATAAAGTTTGAAAATTGGGCTAAAATAGTCAATTGATATGCACGATTTGCATTGTATCGAGAATGAAAGAACTGAAATGATAGAATCACATCTGAATTTAATGCACTTGTCTGGTAGTTAAGATTTTCACCAAAACATGATTTTTATTAGTAATGTTTAGAAGTCTAAACCAACCCAACTAAAAACAAAAGGACAAGAATATTTTGAGGGGAAAAAAGAAACCATATGACAAAAAGTAACCCAAGAAATGAATAGTAAAAAAGGCAATTTTTTTTAGATTCGGTTGGATTTAAAAATAAAGAAAAAATGTTAAAATAAAACTCATTCTAGTATAAAAGAAAGAATTGAGGACAAAAACATAATAAGAAAAATGACCCACCAAATTAATAGTGAAGCAGTTGACTCCTTATTTCATACGGCATGGACAAAGCACAGGTCCAAAGACTTTTGATAGATAGGCTTCCTCTTTGCATGCAATCAAAAGACGTGAGAGCACCTATTCTCCCAAAGTTCCGGGAGCTTGCGAACAAAGGTTTGGGGTGATCCTGGATAGATAAGTTGGCTGTAGACAATTGGGAAGAAAAAAGAATTGTGCACGTTGAAGCAGTTACAACAAGGAAAGGCAAAAATCAAAGTGGTTTGAGGCCAGAGAAATAAGATGGATGATTTGAATATAAAAATGGACTGGATAAATATAACAGGATCTTGAGTGGCCAAACACCAAATAAGAGAGAAATTAATCACGGTGGTAATGTCAATAATCCTAGGATTTTAACATGTAACGAAAATCTATCGATATGAAGGTAGTAAATTAAGAGCTTGATGAGCATATTCAGAGTGCACATTTAAGTGATGTATAGTCCCATCCACTACCATTAGCTTCATAAATGCCATCTCTAGTGTGATCAGCATCAGCTTCCTAAACTACATTTCCTTTTTTCGAAAATCCAGGCCATCTTACCTTACTACCCAGCATGATCTTAAGAACCATTGATTAAAATAAAATTAAAAATAAATAAATTCGTTGTCAGCCATTTATATAACCACCTGTGTATGATAGTGTCATAAACTGACAGCATTGCAGCAAAGCAGCAAACCAGAGGATTTAAATTGACATCTGACATGAGTTAATTACCTGGTGACCTTTGTTTCGAACAGCCACATAATTCCTCAAGTGCCTGCAAGGCTGCAATGTACGGGAACATCAAAATGTTACTAACTTATGTGTTATTGCCTGACTATGTGCATCTAAGCCAAATAGGGGTTATTGCTATGTAACATTTGAGTTCCAAATCAGAGTTAAGAAAAAAAATAGGCATATATTTGGAAGCGTGAATTCTTCACTGAACCATTCTTTCAAGGGGAAGGTACAAATCTGATTGAAGGCCGCACAGCATAATGAAGGGCAAAATCATATTTTAAACAGAAGTTAGAAATCAGGTAATGCGCCATAAACAAATTGCACTTGGGTGTCTCTAATTTCACCATCCATAGGAAGACCCAAAATGCAGAGAACACACATATGTGCAAAAAAAAAGAGTCAAAATAGTTAATCAGTAGCCTATCCTATGAATAGCAAGCTCAAAACAATTTATCATCATTTGGCAGTCATTAAAAACAAGAAAAAAAATCACTATAAGAACAAAGAACTTCGCACAAGAATTTAGAATTCTCCATCTTAAGGCAATAGAAGATATTTCCATTCCTTTCTTCTTCCCCTTTAACAATACTCTTATCTTAAATACCAATATCATATGAAAATAAGCTCTTAACCAGCGTAAGAAACTGATAAACAGAATAAGAAAATGAGGCAATGGATTACCTGAACTGTTGATCCTCTCTTCTTCTCTGAACTGTTGGTACCCTGAAACCTTCTGGGTTCCATTGATTTGGGTTCGGCCATCTTCGTCTATTTTCTGGTGGCTAGGGTTTGCAGTGGCCTCTATTCTAGGGTTGGAGCTCTGTTTCTCATCGTCACCATTGCGTTCTCTCTCTTCTGCACAACAATCGACTTCAGAATGTGCATTCCAACAAGGATTTTGTGATTTGTAAGGCGTGAAAGGCTCAAAGCGAAGGAAATTCGAGTTTGGTTTTAGAAATTGGGGTTGCAAATCCAACTAGCTTATGGAGGGATTACAAATTGGGAGGTATCTTCAACATATTAAGAGGGGAGAGGGAGAGGAGAGGGAGAAAAGAGGGGGTAACTGAAGATGGATCGATGATGACAAACGAAAGAGAGACTGGAGGAGTGAAGAGAAATGTTACTTACGAGGGAGAGTAAAGAGATGTGAAGGAAAAATGATGTAAAAAAAAATCATTTTGTTTGGTTATTTAAGAGAGAAAAAGAATTATTTTTTTGTTTTGTTTGTTTTAATAATAATTAATGAAAAATAAAAGTGCTTAATTTTAAATAATTATAATATAAAAAATATAAAATTGTGGTACAATATATATTGTTCGTAAACTTTTTTGTCATTTTATCATACTTAAAAATTGATATCGTTATCTATTTTTCTGTACTAAATACCTATTGTAATAATATTACAAATAATAATAATAATAATAATATTTTTATTAGATATAAATGGAAAATTTTCACATTTTTTTATATAATAATAAAATAAATAAAATAAAATAAAAAACGATTAATATATATACTTTAATTAACTACATAATTAGAAAGAAATATATTTTCGCTTTTTTCTTTTTTTCATAACTACACTGTTTTTTTGTTTTTTTATTATTATTATTATTTTAAAATCTCATTATTATTGAACTCTCATAATCGGTAGTTTAAACATTTTATTTTTACAATTTATTTTATAATTATTTTTATTATATAGGTTTTTTTTAGTATTTTTGTATCATAACTAATATTACACACGCATTGCATAAACGCAAATACTAGTTTGATTAAATTACTAGCAATATTTATTTAATTTTAA
>JAOTRH010013768.1:0-22857 GCA_034768845.1 Heliamphora exappendiculata
ATTAAAGTAAAGAGACATAGTGGGGGGTATGCATTATGTCAATCACATTATATTGAAAAACTTCTTCATAAGTTCAAGCATCTTGGAAATAAATAAGCAAATACCCCTTATGACTCTAGTATGAAGTTAACTGCAAATATTGGCAGAGCCGTTGCACAGCTTGAATATGCTAGTGTGATTGGAAATATGATGTATGCTATGCATTGTACTAGATCTGACATAGCATTTGCAGTATGTAGACTTTCGAGATACATGGCTATTTCTAGTACTGATCATTGGAAAGCAGTTACAAGAGTCCTTGGTTATCTTAAAAGAACAATTGGACTTGGAATTTCCTATTCCAACTTTCCAGCTGTATTAGAATGGTATATTGATGCCAGCTGGATCACTAACACCAGTGATAATAAATCTACAAGTGGATGGATTTTTACTTTAGGTGGAGGAGCAATTTCTTGGGCATCTAAGAAACAGACTTGCATTTCTCACTCCACTATGAAATAAGAATTTATTGCAATCGCAGCAGCAGGTAAAGAAGCTGAATGGCTAAGAAATATGCTGTTAAATATAGAGTTGTGGTCACAACCAATGCCAGCCATATCTTTGCACTGTGATAGTGAAGTCACTATGTCTAGAGTTTATAGTAATGTATACAATGAAAAGTTTAGACATATTAGTCTCAGACATGAATATGTTAGACAATTAATTGTAAATGAAACTATAACCATTGTATATGTGAGATCAAGTAAGAATTTAGCAGATTCATTTACCAAAAGATTGTCTAGAGATATGATAAGGGTAACAACCTTCGGTATGTGGCTAAAACCCTATAATATATAGTCACGAGTAATGGTAAACCAACCTTACTTTAGCTAAAACTAAAAATAAGGTTTAACGGGTAATAACAAATTACTAATAAGTGACGATCTGGGCACTGAAGAAACTTAAAAGCTCCACTGGTTGATCGGTGCTAACTGCTACAAAATAGGAGGATGAGTAATATACTCTTAATGAAGTTTAACCATTCATAACTATTGTCTAGTAGCAGGGACATTGTCAGAACTTCATTTATATGAAACATAGAAGTAGTGTCGGTTCTAGCAAGAATTTTGAATTTTATTCCTGTACATGTTCATGAAACCATGACGTAGCACATGGCCATAAAAGTGCTGTATTTATTTATGAATTTCTCAATGAAATTGGATGAATTTATGTGTGTGATATTTCCACTTTAACATAACAAAGACTTGGTTTAAAGTTACGGCTACTATTGTCTTGGTCTAAACTTTGAGATATTAACACTAATTGGAGGTTTAGTTCGAAAGACACCTTCTTGTACTCATAAATGTATCAAAACTGATAACTAAATGCAAATAATACAATCTAGTGGGGGATTATTATATATATAGGTTGTTATATTTGGCATTCCATTTGTCACACATCGAAAATAGAGAGACTTTATCTCTACTTTATAAATAAGAAGGTGAAAACTTATATTGTCTTAGTATAAAAATAAAAGAGAGGCTATGATCTCATGTATTTCAGTGCGTGGCACTGGAATGCACACGCACACGTGCGCGCGCGTGGCGTGGGCTGTAGGGCGCTAGTGGCGCATTGTTGGTGCTTTAGTGGCGCACTTGGCACTTGGCACGTGATGCGAAATGCGATCACGTGGCGGTGTATTGTATAATAGTGCACTGAGATACACAGGATAATTTTTTATTTCTGTCAGTTAATAACTAACAGAAATTCAAAATTTTAAACAAACAGACACAATCTAACAGTTGCGTTGGTTCATTGGGTATCTATTCGGTATCTTTATAATTGTTAAGTTCCGATTCAGAAATCATCTTCAATTTTCAATACAATTCTTGTCAGTTTATAATTTCGTGAGAATTCTGAAAAAATTATCAAAATTGCTATATGTAAATTTTCGGGTTTTGTTATATCCTGAAGGCTATTTTACCTACAACCCGTATAGCAAACTCAGAATTCGAGTGGGGATAAATTTACCTTAAAAACAATCTTTGCGTCACAAAACCTTCGTAGTAGTCCCTATTTGTCTAACACGGCAGCGGCATGGAGTTGAAGATGAAAGGTCTCACGGTGGCGCTGGTGGCTGCAATAGCGTTTGTGTCGCTGGAAGTACAACTCTGCACTGCATAGACAACCATACATACAGAGTGGTCTTCTAGCAAAATCCCATGGGCTTTGGCTTTTGGAAAAGTGAATTAATTGTCTTAGAACACAGTTGTGAGTTAGCAATGCAACCAGATTTTACAACTTTGTTATTGTATTGATGTTATTTCCTTTTATGGATTAATCATATCATAAAGTATTTTTATTTTTTCTTAAACACAATAGAGAATAGACACGTTGACTGCATGATTGTAGGGATAGGATCCTTCAAATTTTAATGGAATAAAAGGGAGATCTGAAAAGAATATGTGTGTATATATAGATATAAAATATGCATATATAGATAGAAAAATTGATGATATTATTTTATTAAGGTTAAAATAAAAAATTGATGATATATCCAAAGATAAAATAAGAAAAAAATATAAAATATTTAATAATAAAATTAGTTTCTGCCTTTCTTTCTAACAGTTAACTGACATAAGGGTGAATATGAGATACAGAAGTAAAATAAATAGAAGTATAGTGTTATTTCAGTAATTTTAAGAAAGGTCTTTAAAATAAATTTAAATCTCATAAAAAGTAAGTATAATTTATCCAATATAATATAATTATATCATCAAATTATTTATATTATATTTTGAATTAATTATTTATAAGACTTCATTTGATTTCAGCTTTAAACTAAATAAAAAGACAAGCTTAGAGCTCAACTTTTAACATTTCTGTTTAAAATCATAAAAAGATAACTAATATTTTTTCTCTCTACAATGGCTTCAAGTCATTTTCAAACCAAGCACTCTTTTACATATTTAACTTAAAATAACAAGAAAAGACTAATTTTAAACCAAATTACCCAACAAAGCCATAATGAGCATTGTCAGTTGAATTTAATAGGACAATAAGTTTTATCTCAACAATCACACCACTTAGTATTAATTATCTTATATTTAAGAAAAAAATTAAAAAAACACCTCTCATACTATCAAAGTATATTATTTCACTTTCATAAACTAAAAAATCATATAAATAGACTTCCTTAATTTGATTATATCACTTTACTCTTTTTCGTTAGTATTCTGCCTTTCAATTAACGAAAAATTAAACGAACACACCTTAAACTATGAGGTTATATCATTTTACCTCCTAAACTATGAAGTTGTATCACTTTATCTATGATCTAAAAATATTTTTGTCATTTTTAAATAATTTTATTGACTTGAAAAACAAAATGCTAACAGAAAAAATTGGAGTAATATAATCGAATAGTTAAGGGAGCCTAATTGTACTTTTTTTAGTTCGTAGGATAAAGTGATACAATTTTATAATTTAAGGAGTGTTCGTATAATTTTTTCTATATTTAATTTTACATGTATACTTATTTTGTTAGGAAAGATGAGAGGTCAAAATTGGACTACCAAAATATATGGGGTCAACGAATTCATATTTTGTGAGGAATTGTGTTCGAAACATGCAAATTTTATTATTAATCACCAACTCTCAAATTAATAAAAATTAACCAAACTTGTAAAAATGGTTTGTTGTCTCTCTACTTTATTCTGGAATGAACTCACAATATTTCTCCATGCACAGGGATTGGCTGACATGCTCACAACAACTTCATGTACTAAGTTTACTTTATATGAATTTTGAACAAATATTTTAAAAATTATTTTTTAAAATTTTTAAATTATAATAATAAAAAAATAATATAACATGAAATATATGAATTTAAAATTAATATACTATTAAATATATAAATATAACATAAAACAATCAATATCTAAAAATTCTAAGCTTACTTTTAAAAAATTTTCAACAAATATTATAAAGTCTATTTTAAAAAATTCTTAAATCTTAATAATAAAAAAGTAATGCAATACACAAATGAATTTACCCTAAAAAGACGCCAGATCTAAATATTCTAAATGAACTAAGATTGTTTTAAAAATTAACATGTGTTTATCTTTTTTTTTTTTTTAAAAATTATATTTACCCTATATCTGATAAATATAAGAGAGTATCTGAAATAACAAAGGGTGTGTTTTTACAATTTTATCCCTCAATAAAAGGAGAGAGAAAAAACTAACTGGTCTTTCACCTCCATGTGGGTCTAGGGTCCGTTATCATCTTGCCTTTCTATTTGCCTTTCTATAGCTAACCTTAACACTAACTCTAACCTATTCTTATAACATAAACAGCATCGCCAGCGAAGCTGGCCAAATCTCCCGTCGGAAAAGCTCTTCCTCTGATTCACACCTTTTAGTGTTCAATCTTTCAACCCCAAAACACCATTGTTTCCATTTTTGCGCAACCCCCGTTTAGAAACCGAAACCGAAACCGAAACCGGTTCGATTTCACCCCTCCTCCGCCGACCCTCTCCTCCTCCTCCTCCTCCTCCTCCTCCTCCTCAAAAGTTAACCCTCAACATTTTTGTCACCTCCCCCACCGCCACTTCGTCAGCCCTCTCTTCCCCCCACAGCCATGTTTGTGGCGTTGAAGAGGTAAAAATAGGCGGAGGAGACGCCGAGCATGGCGGCGATTGGAGGTACCTAGTTGGAGGCGTAGTTGTACATTATCCAGGCTGACCTTGGGATTGTGGTCTCGAGCAAACCGGCGAGTGGGTTTCTAAGCGAATTGAAGGCTGTTTTGAGGAATTAAGCTTTCTAGTAGGCACCACTCGCCTTCCCTGAAAAACTCCAAGCACACCGCGCAGTCCTTCTCCACCATTAAGGGTAACTCGGCAGTGGCGGCATACCTGAGCCTTGGGAGGTACCTCTGGAGGTCCTCAGCCGAATAACAGGCCGCGTCGGAGAAACCAATTGGGAGTTGATCCATTGTGGTGGTGAAGCGGCGCGACGGAGGCGGTGGCGGTGGAGGGCACCGCTGTCGTGGAAGAAGTGGATGAGATGGGATAAATTTGGGGGGATTTTGGGGAGTCTGGAGAGGTTTCTAGGGGTGGAGACGAGGCAGACGTGGAGACGAAGGAGAATCGGAGAAACCAATTAAGAGTTGATCCTTGGAAAAAAAGATTGATCGTCTTGAGTTTTTGCATAAACTTATTAGGATTTTGTTTCTTCTGTAGCTAGATTAGATAGAATTCTCTAGATCGTCGTCCAAATCCTTATCCAAATCAAATTCATAGCCCGTTTGGTTATTAAAAATAATAATTATTATAATTATGCGTTGTCTTATTAAAAAAAAAAGTAATTTGAGATTAGGTGTAAAGTTTCTTTTATTATTAAATCTTAAAATTAAATTAATTTTGTGATATGTCTTAATTTGAACTAATTTTTTAAAAATACTCTTACTAAATTATTTTTATGCTTCTCAACATAAACAAGTAATTCTAAATATTGAGGTTCTATTTTCTTAGTAAAACTTCAATATTTGATGAATCAGTTTCTTTTTACGTTGAAAAATTTAGTATTCTACTTAAAGCTTTTATTTTTTTTTTATGAATGTTTTAACGTCATGTTCAAGTTTATTTTGTATTTTAATTTATTATTTTGTAGTTTAATGCATTTTCAAGTTTAATTTTTTCTTTTCATCCACGATTCTAATAGTGGGTTATTAATTTCTGCAATAAATTTTTTTTTTCTTTACAAACATATGAATTGCAGAAAATAATACAATAAATTGTAAAAATAATACATTAGCTACAAGGTGATAATAATGATATAATGATACTATATGTTCACTAACCATGCATCATTTTCTACATGATCTTACTAGTCATGATACATTAAATTGCAGAAAATGAATCATTAATTACAGTTTACATGAAATACATACGATGATGCAGTAAATTACAAAAAATGATACCGTTACTACAAATGATGATAATGATACAATGATACCACATGTTTACTAACGAAGTATCATTTTTTTAACATAATGAAAATAATAATTTGAAAAGAGAAACATTAATTGAAAGAGATAAGTTTATGTGAAAAACGAAAATAGCAATTTAAAAAGAGAATAATGATCCAAAATTTGCAAATTTTTTTTCTAAAACTCAAAAAAATATCATTTTATCGTATAACCTTAATTAAAATTGATAAATAATATAAGGGTCCATTTTTTATCCAAAATTTTTAAAAAAAACTTTATGGAATACAATACTTTTAATAATGACTAATTCTCAAGTATCTTTCTAAAATAAGACTTATCCCCAATTTACGCATAAAAAATAATCATGATTTCTTTTCTTTTTATTTGGATTAATTGAAGAAAAAATAAATAATTTCTCTCCACTCTTGTTTGAATAGATTTCATAAAAAAAAAAAAGTATTAGTTATTTTACGAAAATAATCATATTCTTGCTATTACTTTTTTACTTATTTTATTTTTAAAAAGGTAATTTAGGTATTATAAAAAATAGTTAATCAATTCGTTTTTTTTCTTCTCTAAATCTCTCCAATTTGGAGAAATTTAAAAAGTAAATTTGAGAGAATAAGGTCCGTTTGGTACAGTTTCCGAAAACAATTTTCAGACAATTTTGAAAACAGAATTTCAAAACACTTGTTTGGTAGCAATTTTGAAAAAAAAAATACAAAAAAAAAAAAAAAAAACTGAGTTAAAAATTGGGTGTTTTTTGAAAACAGAAAAAACTTGTTTTCACATTTTTTGATTTAATTTTTTATTTTCTTATGAAAGAATAAAAACTCAGAAAGGGTTTTGGGCTTCACAGTTTGAAGTCGTCGCCGTCGCCGTTCAAATTCGTCGTTGCCATCACGAACTTTCTTCGCCGTCGAAGTCGTCGTCGTTGTCTTGAGCTGTGTTCGTCGTCGCCCTTCGCAGAACATTCTTGATCTTCGTCGTCGCCCTTCGCAAATCGTCGTTGATACTCGCTGCCGTTGATTCTTGCCGTTGTGAGCTTTCTTCTGCTACTCGTCGTTTGTCGTGTCGTTTTCGTTCGTCTTTGTTCGTCGTTCGTCTCTGTTCGCGTCGTTTCGTCGTCGTCGTTCGTCGTCTCTGTTCGTTTCTGGTACTCGCCGGCGGCGATGCAAGCTCTGGATTGGGTGTCGCCGGCACCGTCGTCGCGAACTAGTGTTCTGGTACTCGCCGGCGCCGTCGTCGCGAACTGGGTTTGGGTGTGGCCGGGGTTGGAATTGGGGTTAAGGTTAGGATTAGGGTTTAAGTTTGGGTTTCTAAAAATAATACACCAAATGTAATTTCTTTTTTCAAAATTTTAGAAAATAATTTTTAAATTCATTTTTCAAAAATGGTTTTTAAATTACGATTTTAAAAAATACAACCAAGCGGACCCAAAATATTTCTTTTCATTTCTCTCTAATTCTTTTTATTTTTTTCCTCTTTAATAAACCAAATAAATTATAAAAAATGAGAGAATTTTATTTCCTTTCCTTTATCTTCAAATCACTCAAGCCAAACGGACCCTCAGTGATATCAATCTTGTCATCTTCAATCCCGTGGCTCACGCTAATACCCACTTTCTCTAGAGAAATTAGAGACAAAAGATTGGATTTGTTTATGAGGTTTCGGTGTTATATGTTCAGATTTAGATTTAGGGTTTGTATTTGTTTTTTATTACAGAAAATGAGATTTGTTTTTGGGTTGATTGAATTGTAGAGACGGACAGAAGAAGTATGGGAATAGAGAGTATGTGAAAAAGTAATTATATATTTAAG
Source organism: Heliamphora exappendiculata (assembly GCA_034768845.1). Lineage (NCBI taxonomy): Eukaryota > Viridiplantae > Streptophyta > Magnoliopsida > Ericales > Sarraceniaceae > Heliamphora > Heliamphora exappendiculata. Next base: position 7,791 of record JAOTRH010013768.1, read on the forward strand.
GGTAGAATGGAAAGAAAGTATTAAATATTTAATAATAAAATCAGTTTTTGTTTTCTTTTTTAACAGTCAACTAATAGAAATGTGAAGGTAAAATACAAAAATAAAATAAAAAAGAGTGCAATGTTATTCCAATAAAGATCCAATAATCTTTAGGGAGGTTCTAAATATCTCAAGGAGATGAGCGTAATTTACTCATCTTTAAAAAAAAAAAAAATTGAACTTAACTATACGAATCAATTTTAAAACAACTAAAATTTAAAGATTCTACACTTAGTTCGTATAGATCTTGAACAAGTAATCTAAAAAGTATTTTTTTGTAAGTTCTAAAATAATTAAAAAATAATACAACATTAAATATATGAATCTAATCTAAAATAAACAAGATCTAAAAATGCTAAAATGCATTGCATAGATCTTGAACAAATTTAAACAACAAAAATTAGATATGTTTGCATTTCCAAAAGTTAAAAATTACTAAAAATTATATAAATTTTGCAAATCAAGTTTCACCAAACTACGTATGAGATTTTTGGTTGTTATGAATACATTTACGACACAGTAACGGCCTTATCAGCGATTGTAACAGCTTTTATGCATAAGATTGTTCATCACACTGTTAAATTAGCTGTAACGGGAATACAGAGGCATCGAAACCTATTCTTAATTGTATTTGAAGTGTTTGGTTAGTGGCAATCGGAAAATTTTTAGACTACGAGGCAAAAAGTTAACTATTTTTTTGAAAAAATTACACGAACACTCTTTATATCATGACCACATATCACTTTACTTTCTTAAACTAAAAAAACGTACAAAACGATCTCTTAACTATTCGTTAGTATCACTTTAACCTCTTCCGTTAGTATTCTGTCAAATAAGTGTATAAATAGAACTCTGAACTAAAAAAACGTATCAAATAAACTCACTTAACTATTCGATAGTTTTACTCTGATTCTTTTCATTTGAATGACCGCAATTTCAGTTATCTATTTTCTATTAATTTGAAGAAAAAAAAAATAACAAAATGGATTAAAGTGATACCAATTAAAGAAGTGCACAGGTTGGTTCGGATATGATTTGACCTTCACCCGGCATTCAAATCGAATTGGTCGGGTGTAATAAATTGCTAACCAATTTTGACCGCCCATGTACTGGAAAACCATCCGAAGCAAACATTCGGTTAGCGGGCGGGTTCGGATGGGTTCGATGATTAAGTTGAGGGAGAGAAGACACAGAAGAGGGAGAGGACTGCAGAAGTAACGGGAAGAGATAGCCTCATATCTATCCAGATTGAGGAGCTGCGTAGGACATGGATGAAGAGAGAGAGAGAGAGAGAGAGAGAGTTACAGTTTACCTTAATGGTGGCTTAGGTTTGGTAGATTGGGAAAGAAAAAGAAAAACCAGTTGCTGATATTATATATATATATATATATATATATATATATATTCCTGTACAATGCATTTTCGGATGGATCGGTTTGATGGATAGTTTTATAGAGTAACCCGCAACCCGAACCGAGAATCGAATTTCAAATTAACGCTAACCCAATTCCGACCGAACTCTAAATTACATCCGACCATATTTATCAATTTTCGGTCGAGTTGGATCGGGTTTATCGGGTTAACGGGTTTATGCTCTTCCCTAATACCAATGAATAGTTAAGTGGTCGTTTTGTACGCTTTTTTTAGTTCAAGAGGTTAAAGTGATACAAAGTTATAATATAAGGGGGGGTGTTCGTGTCATTTTTCTTATTTTTTTTTGGCATTAGGACAAAAAAGGGAAAAAATAATATTAAAACCACATGCCAAAATAGTGGGCCATGTCATTTTTAGTACAGTTTAGACACAACAAACATGACCTAAATGTGTATTTAAAAATATCTATTCTACATAACCTCGAGGCTGAGGGGTATGTCAGCTAGTAGGACCTTGGATTTGCTTCCCAATGACTAGCAATTCGAATCTCCTCAAGGCTGAGATTTGTCTGATCATTAATTTCAGGGCTCCAGGATTAGTCGAGGTGTGCCAAACTCACCCGGATACCCCGTTATCAAATAAAAATATCTGTTCTTCACTATTAATGAAAAAATATTAATGTCACATCCTCTCTGCACTTTTGGTATGTATTTCTTAAACACTGATTCAGGGTTCTCGAAAACAAAGCAAAAGAAAGAGTCAAGACTAACTCAAAGGAAATTTATTGTGACACCAATATATAAGATCTGACAACTCCTTGTAACGACAGGCCAATACCAAGTTATGCCATAACTTTAAGTCGGCAAATCTTGACAATCATGTGACATAAGCTGCATCAGATATCTACTTTATGAACATCAGAAATAAACTCTCGTATTTACTGCTTATTCTAACACTTTCTGTTATACCAACATCTCATGTGTCTCAGATAAATAGTAGAACACAAAAGTGAATGTTACGGGCTTACAGACTGAGGTAACAGCTATAGTAGAATGTTACCTTCCTAAATTTGATCATAACCAGAAATTGAACTTGTTTGGATTCAGAGTGAAATAGCTATTCCAAACTAGGTGCCTCCTCAGTCGGGTTGGACTCAAAAACATCCGAGTTAGACCCTTCCGGTTCTTCTAGAAGCTCTCTTGACTGAATTGATTCCTTGTATGCAGGAGTTGCCTTAAAATCTGTCGCGCCTTCATTATATGTTGAAACCGCAACTCCACATGCAATTAGCTGCAGGGAATAGATTTTAAAATCAATCCGAGATCGTCAAAGACAATACAAATATGCATTTATAGCAGCAGTGGTACTGACACACCCAAATTAAGACAATATATTAAGATTAAGTTCGAGTTTCCAAATTTAATACAAGCATACTTTCTTAGATCTTACAAAATTTAAAGCAACATTTTTAAAATTTATATGCAAGTTCATAAACACTAACACTTAAAAGTGTACAAATTTAAGCTCAAATTGTACAAAAGAAGCATTGCCTGACCAACGCAAAACCGATCCCCAATCTTATTAATTTCAACTTTCAAGGTAATCTTGTACAAGCCATTGCTCATGTCTAGTTTGAGAAAGCTTTCAGCAGCTCTTCAGCCCTTTCGTCAGCTGCATATTCTTTTAACATTATAAACAGTTTCGACCTTAACGAATGGAGAAAACTCCATCTTGGTGATACAACTTTGTTTCGATGATATAGTAACATCTTTTAATATTACACGACTTAGAGAAAACAATGTCAAAACATAAAACCATATCAACACACCTAAAGGAGTTATATAAGGAAAGCTTAGTAGATTATCACGTATGAATCCTTGTAAATTCGCAGCATCACCATACAGAAGGTTTACATAACCAGTAACTCATTTCACTTAATTCTCATAGCATCCTAAGCATTCTTCATTACCATATCAGAAGACTAAATATCATCTTCCTCTTCCCTACAACCTGCAATGCTAATTTTGCAGTCAATCACTCAATCATCTTTCATATTATTTCCAGCTCAAAAGCTAAAAATAAATAATCATGTTACTCACCAAAATACTATTACCTAACTACATATTTTTTAATTTATGGGGTTGTTACTGAACCTTGCTACTCGTGGATAGAAAAATTTTGGACATTGCTAGCAAATATTTTATTGAATTATATGTCATATCAGTTCATTATAAGCCAATAAACAGACTTGTAAAACTAGGCTTGCCATTGACGAAAATTCTAAATGCAAAAAAAGTACTTCTATGCTTTATGTCCATGTTGTTTAATTGGTGATACGGAAGGGTCTATTTCCTTCATATAATGGATTTGGGAAATGGTGTCTTAGGGCTAGAAACCATGTAACTAAAAGGGCTTTTATTATGAGAAGGAAAATGAGGTTTCTAAAAATCTTCATAAGAGAATAAGCTCTTCAAAGAGCAGAGTCTAGAGAACCAAGATGTGAAGCTGAGCTGGAAGGAGGGATGAGCTGGACTTCAACAATAGATGGGAAGAGTTTTTAGTTGCACATCAATCTCAATTAGCTAGTTAGTTCACACGTTTAATAGTTAGTTAGATTCTTGTAAGGCTCTGTTTGTAGTCAAGAAAAAGAGCTCAACCAATTCTGTTTCTGTTATAGATGATAGTAGCTGGATAGTTAGGGTGAAAGGTATGCAGTTCTCTGTAATCATTTCAGAATTGTTCCAATTATATTACCTTAAAGTTTCTTCATTTCAGTTTGGGTAAAATTTGTTAAGTTTCTACTTCTTTGCTAGTTTGCTGCACAAACAACCAACTGATATCTCTTTACATTTTATACTGGCATGACCAATTCATGTGTTCATCCCCAAAAAAATTAAAAATATATATATAAAAAAAAAATGAAACCCAATTCAGAAAACCTCTGCTCAGACTCGTGTATTCAAGAATTTAACTTCAAATATTGAAACCCAATTCAGAAAACCTCTCAACAGACCAATTATTCCCAAAACCTCAATGAATATAAATACCAGTGACCAGCCAACAGGGAGAGAGATAAATACCGCGAAGACAATGCCGAAAGCCCACAAATACTGCACGACAAAGCCAAAAGTGTCCCATTGTGTCCCCTCCCAGAAGTCCGGCTTCTCACCGGGAAGCTCCGGCAAGAAATACCCATCATCACCCACTCCATCACTAACATCAACGCTCCCTCTACCACCAATACTGTCATCAGTTTCAATCTGAACCGTCCGTTGCTGCTGTTCTTGTTCTTGTTCTTTGGTGGTTGTGCTTAGGCTCCTCCGGTTCTTGCTGTCGAACTTCCCTGATCGGGAGGACAGCTTCTTGGCTGCTTCTGCAATTACGTTGGGATTTCGTGCTGTATATTGAAGAGACCAAAAAGGAGGGTTCGATGATGATTGCGGGAAGACGATTGGACGACGGAGAAATTGGTGACCGCCGTAGCGTGTCCCAGCGCCACCACCTCCACCTCCTCCGCCGATGGTCAGAGCCATATATTTGAGTGGATGAGAGTGGAGATTTTCTAGGCTGAGGGCTGAGGTAGACATATACACACAAACACAATGGATAAGAGCCGATCGATTAGCCTGTGTGTGGCGTTATAACTTCTTCGTAATAATGTTTTTTTTTTATAGTAAATTACGATAACCTCCTGTAAGCTATCAGTCAAATACAATTAATTTTATATATACAATTAAAACAATTATAATTTTTTCTTACAATTTTAAATTTTATTACATACTCACTGCATTGTTAAGTTTTCATCTATAAACGATTGAATGTCATCAATCAAATGAAAGTAAATTCCCTAATTGCCCCTATAGCATTGGATCTATGCCAAAACTTCAATGTACTATTTTTTTTTTTTCCAACTTTACTACTATGTAAAACTGCTGGATGTATATATGCACGGGTTGGTAGGTCTTGTTAAAAAAAATATGAGGAGAACACACTTAGTTAAAGGATAGAGATGTTTATGTAGTGTTTTAATTTGTTTATAAATTTTAATTTTTTTATAATTTCTTGCATTATTGAATTTAATTTTTTTGTAATTTATTCCAGTATTAAAATAAAACATCTAATTGATTTGAAAGTACAAATTTGTGAGGGCCAAATTATCAAAATAAAAGAGGTCAATGTAATCGGAGAGCAGCAGTGAAAATTTCAGAGTCAGTCAGAGCTATAACGAAATGATAGATGAGGTAGAGATAGAACAACTTGCTCATATTGCTATCCACCAACAAGAAACATCTATCTATGAAAATTATAGAGAGATTTTTTTTACAAAAAAGATAAACATGAAATTTTACAGCATCAAAATTAACCTTTAAAAAAAATTAAATAACACTCACTAAAAGGTTAAATTAATAAATAACCCTACATGACTTTGATCAAATTCACAAAAACATAATAGTTTGATCAAATCGAATATGTCAAGACTTAGATGCTTGCTTAAGTTTATAAATAAGTCTCTTAAACTTACATAACATATGCTTCTCACTATTTGTTATAAAATCGTCTAGTTGTATTATATAGATACATTTGTCAAGATTTTCGAAAAGAAAAGCCATCTTAACGTCTATTTTTCAAATTTTGTAATCGAAATTAACCATGATGGATAAAAGAATCTGGATAGACTTAAGTATGAATACCAACGAAAAAGTCTCATTACAATCGATATTTTCTTTTTGTGTAAATCCTTTTGCAATAATCTTAATTTTGAAGGTTTCCACATTCCCATCTACTTCTATATTTTTTTTATTGATCAACTTACATTCAATATGTTTTATCTTTTCGAGAGGTTCTACAAGTTCCTAAATCTGATTAGAGTACATAGACTCCATCTCAGAATTCATAACCATTTGTCAAAGTTCTACATCTTCATTGTGAAGTACTTCGTTGTAATTATAGGATTCGATATCTAGTTCTGTTATGATACTATCAAAAGACTTTCTTAAGAACATATACCGATTGAGTTGTGAATAACTCTCCCACTATGACGGAGGCACTACTTGCGTTTGTGTATATATAGTAACACGCTATACTGATTTTGAACCCCGTGCATTATCACCCATATGCTGCTCTGGTTGTGATACCCACATGTCAATAATAGCACCCTAATCTGGTTCAGGTTCTACACGCATTCCAATAATTCTCCCACTACGACGAGGTAATGAGATATCGATGACTTTCTCATGGTGCTTTTCTTGTACTGTTGGTATTACCTATCAACAGTGGCGGCTTAAGCTAATTTGTGACCCAAAGGAAAAATATAAATAAAGGCTCTTTATAAATTTTTATATTAAAATCTTGTTTAATTAAAATTTGTTTTCCTTGCCTTTTGAGAGGCAAAATTATTTATTAAATTTTTATATTCAAGTTTTGATAACATATTTTTTTCAATTGATATTATTCTTGAGTCACTTAATCTTTCTTGTGGCATAGTCGATCTTAGATAAAATTTTATTAATTTTAATTTTGAAATTTTTTTTTTACAAAAGCAACTGATACATGTATTGTTAGTAAAATTCTATAAACAATGCATACATTTGGAAAAGAATCTAATTTCTTTATATAATTTAATACATTAAGCTTACTAATTTTTTCTATTTGCAAAACTTCTTTTAGAATTTTTAATTCTGAAAATAAATCTAAACTATCAATATCAGATAAATTTTCATATTTTAGATGACATTAAAGATTAAGACAACATTTTTTCAAATTAATATCATCTAAAAATTATAATTTTTTAAAATTAATTAAAAAATCAAAAATGCCTTCATATGCTTGAAATTGTTCAAACTTAGTTTGAATTGAAGAAATAGCTTGATCCACAATGTATATAAAATAATCAATTCTGAAATATTCTTCAACTGATTATATTGTCTCATTTTGAATATTTTTTTATCAAAATGTTTTTTCTACGAATTATACGTTTTCACAAAATACAAGTTCTATTTCCATTTCACATGTAATTTTCTTAAATGAAATCATAGTTTGTCTAAATCTATATTCACGGTACTTTATTAAAACATTACAAGAGCGTTTAATTGATCTATGGCAACATCAATACATATATTTTTTGACTATAAATTTTTACTAACGATATTAACAGCAAATAATATATCATACCAAATTGTCATACACAACAAGAATGTATAATTTTTAATTTCATATATTGTTAAACTATTAGTTTCACTTTTTGTTTTAGGATCTTCACTTATTTTGATTAATTGCAACAAAACTTTTCTTATTTCTAGTGTTTGAAATCTTATTACCTTAACACTTTCAATATGAGTCTCCCAACGTGTTTGTAACAATAATTTTATAGTTAAACCTGACATATTATCTTGTAAAATTCTCCATCGTTTCGTGAAAAAAAAAAAAAGAAATATATACGTTGTACTATTCCAAAAAAAGATATAACTTTAACATAAGAGTTTGTCATATCACAAAGTATGAGATTAAGATTATGACAGTTACATGGTGTGTAAAATATTTTGAAATTTATATCTAAAAGTCTTTCTTGTACCATTTGTTGTTTTTCTTTCATATTTGATCCATTATCATATCCATGTTCTTATACATCATTAATATCAAGTTTAAGATTTTTAATTATATTGATCATTTCACCAAAAAGATCTTTTTAGTAGTATCATCTACTTTTTAAAATTTTAAAAAATATTCTTCAATTTTAATTGAAATTGTTGAAATATTCACATATCGTATTATGAAAGATATTTGCTCTTAATGACTTATGTCAGGCGTATAATCAAGTATAATAGAAAAATATTTTGCTTTCTTAATTGTTGTTATAATTTTAGTTTTAATTTCATTTGTTAACTAATGTATTAATTCATTTTGTATGTTATGTCCATGATAATGATTATAAATTTGACCATGTTGAATATGTTCTTGCATTATTGGATCAAATTTTACAATCATTTCTATTAAACTTTAAAAAATTTTATTATTTTTTTGATAAATTTTTTCATTACTTCCTCATAATGTCAAATTATTTTTACCAAGTGTCTTAATGGCAACTATAATTCTTGATAACACTTTTTTCCAATGTTCTCTCTCTTTATTAATTTGTTCTTTGACATCTTTACCAATAGTTTTGTTTTTTAACAATCTTAATTATGAGTAATTCTAATTATTCATGTTTATAATATGTTTGTAATTTTATGACTTTTAATCTTAATTTCAAGATTTTTTCAATTTCTAGTCCCTTCATCAACTAGTTTACTTGGGGTTTGGGGTTAGTGCTGCGCCCCTAAAGCCCAGTGCCGTGCTGCAAGTTAAAACGGCATCACTTTGGGTTTAAATGAAAATAAGATTTAGACGTCTTGACTGTGCAGTTTAGAAGGAATTTGAACCATGTTTGGGTGTTTTAGTCCGTTCTACTATTAAAAAAATTAAAAAGTAATGTTATTATTTTAAATACTATAATTTAAAAATAAAAAATAATAACATATTTGATATTTTATCAAAAAATCAAAAAAGAAAAAAATCTATTATAAAAAAGTTATCCCAAATAATTTGACTATTTTTTTCTTCCTTCTATTTTCTAAAAATGTTAAATTTTTTTAAAGTCAAACTTTTTAAACATTCCAAACAAGAACTTATTATATATTATATGCAATGAATATTTGTACTCAATATCATGATACTTACCCTATGTTTGGATTAAAAAGACTAGTGGCTTTTTTTCAAAGTTTTTTTTTTCTAATTTTTTTTTATATTTTGGTTTAAGTTTTTTACTTTTTTGATTCTTTATAATGAGAGGATTTTAAAAAGTATACTCGTTAGGGGTCAAATTTGAAAAAAATTCACTAAAAATGAATATTTTTTAAAAAATAGCCAAAAAACTTGCTAAGTTGGCTTTTTCGTTTTATATTATCTTTTTTTAGGTTTTTATTGAAAATTTTATGAAAGTAATTTAGAAAATATACTTATTTGGGCTAATACAGAAAAATATTTATTAAAGACAAAAAAAGTCGTAAAAAAAAGTTAGTTCAAATACAAGCTAAGTTTTAAAATTGAGAAATTAAAAACACCTTGTTTAAGAACCCAAAGACTTTTAGCCTACTTTGCTTTTTTAGATAAAATAATTTTATATATTTTTTTAAAAATATCATGACTTGGAAAAATTTTATATAATTTTATGTCTTTTCAAAAAGTTATGATATATAAAATGATATATTTTAGAAAAAACCAAAAAAAAATTGAAAAAAAACCACTAATAGGCTAAGTAGCAAGATATTGTGTACAAATATTCATTGTATACAAAGTATAATAAGTCTTTATTTAGAATGTCTAATAAGTTGGATTTTAAAAAAATTTAACATTCGAGATGGATGTGGAGAAAATTTAACATAAGTTGGATGTTAAGCTTCCCAAGAAGTTTAAGATGCCTAATATGGAGAAAATTGATGGGATCAAAGATTTGAAGATCCATCTAAGGATGTATGTGGGAACCCTGTCGCTAATGGGGATCAGTAATTAGTTTAAAGTTTAGCTCTTCTAATAGTCTTTGTCAGGAGCTGCTAAAAAATGATTTCTGTCTTTGGATGCTGCAAAAATAAGAACATGGGAGGACATTGCTATTGCATTTGTCAACCAGTATAACTACAACATCCGGCTCGATGTCACCACTCGGGAACTTGAGACTACCCGGCTGAAGGCCAAAGAATATTTTATTGAGTTTCTGACCCGATGGTGGGCTAAAGCAACTAAAATGACGAATTGACCCACCGAAAAAGAACAAGTGAGAATGGTAGTAAAGAATTTGCAGCCGTTGTTTCGCAAGTATCTGATCACATAGCTGTTGATAAAGTTTGAGCAAGTTTTTGATGTTGGGAAATAGATAAAGGATGCACTGCAGTCTAGGGATATCGAGAAGAGAGAATCGAATCAAAGAATGGTTCGAAAGTCGTATGCCAATAATTCGAACAATGTCACTAATGGCGTGAACTGAAGCGATGAAATGAACCTGTTGAATCTCAACCCAAATCAAACTAGCCCATTTGTCCAGCTAGCTACCCAAAATTAACTCCGAAACCTAAAGAGAGCCTTCACCCAACTCACTGTACCTTAAATGTCCATCTTGAGCCATCTGATTGAAAGGGGTCTCCTAAAGCCTTTGGAGACGCCTCCAAACCCTTTACCTCTAGATATAATCCTACCCAGTACTGTGCGTTCCATCAGGAGCATGGTCACTTAACCAACAACTGCATGAGATCCAGTATTTGATAGACAATAAGGTGATTCCCTTACTAACTGCTGTTCAAAAACCGAATGTTACCACCAACCCTCTGCCGAATCATTAGCAAAATGTGAACACTGTTGAAAGAGGGTCAAAAAGTTTTGATCCCATTAAATCTATAGTTTCAGCAACAAAGTCGAAGCCAGTTGCAAATTTGCTGGCTGGTCAGGAGGTGATGCTCATTAATGACCTTATTCAGGATTTGATCGATTATAGTTTTGATAACTTCCCGATCTTTGTCATCCATGAAGAAGTAGTTCCTCTCCTGTCAATGGTGATGACGAGGAGGATGAAGAAATAAGGCGTTTGTGGGAGGATCTGGCCCATCTTGAGGCATTAGACGAGTTAAAGGAAGCAGGAATTGATATCTAATGGCACGTTTTGACTGTTCCGAGCGACGATGCGGCATAGCATCAAGGGGCAGCTTGGTATGGGGAGGCCAACTTGAGTTTAGAACAGAAGAGACGAGAAAAATAGTATCAGAAATAGGAGAATCCTTAAAGGGAAAGGAGGTTGACAGCGAGAGTAAGCAAGAAGAAGATCCACTAGTAGGAGGGTAAACCGAGAAGGAGCAGAAAAAGGAGGAGAATTCACCTTAAGTGAATTTTTTGGGAATTGCAAGTTCTGTGTTTGACCCTTCCGTATACATGATTCTTCTTCATGAGCTGAAACTGAGAACACCTCTCGCCCAAAGACCAATCTTATGTTCTCTCGAAGTGGAGTACAAGGAGAGAACGACATGTGGGAATTGAAAGAAATAGAGCAGGAATTCATGGACATAGAATACGACGAAGGAGGGAATGTGTCGAAATTGCATCCGATTGTGGAGGAACCATATGACAATGGAGGCCCGTGGGAACCTTGGGGTCCTTCCCCATCGTACAATTATGAAGACCCGTATGATGGGGTGTCACTACCACAACTCTTTGAACTAGAGACTGATATCGGTGAAGGATTTGATTGGTTTTTGCAAAGCATAATGGGAATTGAGGAAGATCACTAGGGGGATGAAGGATTTAATAGGGAGAAAGCTAATGCAGATGACTTCTTGGCCTTCTGAGAGAAAGGATATTCGGTGGTTGAAATTCAAGAAGTGGCTGACCAGTTTGAAGAACTATGGGAACCCGAAGAGCAAATAGAGTATATGATAAGAAGCGAGAGGCATTATAAGCCGTCACAGCTAGAGAAGAAGGGGCAACCAATTAGGGGCATGGAAGAACCAAAGAAGCAACTAGAGAAGCAGAACAATGAAGAAGAGGACGTAGTCTTGAAGCAACTCATGAAGACACAAGCCAATGTGACCATTTGGGGGTTACTCGTGGTTTCCCATAAGCACCGACAGGCCATTTTGAAAGTTTTGAACAGTGTAGACATCCTAATCGACTTATCTCCCAATCAAATGGTTGGAATGCTTATGCCTGAGAAGCAGACCAATGTTATTGCCTTCGGTGACAAAGACTTTTCAATCGAAGGGCCATTTCACAACAAGCCATTACATCTGACCGTCCAATGTTTAGGGAAATGGGTGTCGGTCATCTTGGTTGACAACGGTTTCGCTCTCAATGTGTGCCAACTACGGATTGCTTACTATTTGGGACTGAAGATGCAAGACTTCAAGTCAAGTGTGCAAGGAGTGCGTGCATACGACAATACAAGAAGAGATGTGTTGGGGTTGATAACTTTTGCTGTGATAGTGGGAACGCTCGAAAGCGAGGTAGAGTTTTATGTTCTCCATGTGCCGGCCTCGTTTAATCTATTGCTGAGAAGGCTATGGCTACACGACTCGTTGATTAGAGCAATTTCGTCGACCCTGCACAAAAAAGTGAAGCTAATCAAGGAAAGAGTAACTGTCACCATTCCGGGTGAAATTGTCTTGCCAACCCTGCTTAGTGACACCACCCCCACTCCTTTAGATTCAACATGGGGAGTAGGATCTCCTCCTAAATAGGTTCGACTTTGACGAGACTAAGGCTATGCAAGTTTTGATGAATAATGAAAAAAACTATGTGAACCCGAAAGTCGTGGTCATGATTAAAGGAATGTTCTATTTTTCGAGAAAGGGACTACGCAAGCACCTGTAAGGAGTGTCGGAACCAATTCATGTGCACAATAATCACCATGGATACAGACTGGGGTACAAGCCAGAGTTAGAGGAACCAAAGATGAAAAAGTACGGGCCGACATTGAACGGACACTATATCAAGGAAGGGGATGATTTTTCTTACTATGGGTTTCTAAAACCATGGATAGAGGAGAAGACTAATAAAAAGTTGTCAGGGCTGGAAATCTTCTTTGGCTACTAGTTGTTTGACAACGAGGAAAAAGTAAAGATATGGTAGATGGGATTTATTGAACAAGTGCCAATAGATTGGGTTGTTCATTACGAAGAGGGAGATCTGGGTTCTTTCTTCGATGAAGAGATGGCCAGAGTGCGTATAGGTAACAAAGAAGAAGAGGACGGGCTGATGATGGATGCCGACACACCTACGGATTACACTATACTTATCATGAATGTGCTAAAATGCAAAAGAGTTAGTCATTTGAGTCTTCTCGTATGCATGATGGGAAAAGTGAATGAAAGTCCAATTCTGTTGAGTTCGTTTTGATCGAGTCTGTAAATGGTTCCTATGATGACGAATCTACCGGGAGCATATCTATTGGCATCCCAAGTCCTTTCCATTCAAGTTCAAAATTGTAACCCTTGTTGAAATCAATGAAATGAAAATGAATTTTTCTTACTTCATTGTGCCTTAAATATTTTGTTTGGATTCTGAAAATTTTAATGAATTCGAGGGAAATATCCCCCAAGAATTAAAAATTTTAATTGAAAAAGAAGAAGAAATGCGAGCTCAACCCGTAATAGAAGAAACTATTTCAATAAATCTTAATAATGAAAAGGATCCACAGATAGTTCAGGTTGGTTCTGCGCTTTCTTCGAAAGAACATGAGTAGTTAACCATTTTATTAAATGAATTTAAAGACATTTTCGCATAGTCCTACGAAGATATTCTCAAAATTGACCCTGATATCGTACAACACCAAATCCCTCTCTATCCCGAAGCTAAGCCTGTTAAGCAGAAACTCAAGAGGACGTAAAGAGTCTTCTAGGAAAAATTCAGTTTATCAGTCGATTTATAGCTAAATTGACCACGACCTGTGAACCCATATTCCGATTCTTGAAGAAAGGGATTAATTTTCAATGGGATCAATAGTGCCATGACGCTTTTGATGCTATACGAAAGTACTTGCAAGACCCTCTAGTCCTGTCGCCACTAGAACTTGGTAATCCTTTGATATTGTATTTTTTCGTGACTGATTCAGTAATGGGATGTATGCTCGCTCAAGAAGATAAATCCAAGGTAGAAAAAGCTGTTTACTACCTAGGCAAAAAGATGACAAAATGCGAATGTTAATAAATGCCTTTGGAAAAGACTTGCTGGGAGCTAGTTTAGGCATCTAGGAAATTACGCCATTACATGCTAGCGTACCGAGTTATTCTGATCTCAAGAATGAACTCGCTTAAGTACATCTTCGAGAAGCCAGCATTGACAGAAAAGTTGGCCCAGTGGTTGCTGATGCTAGTCGAGTTTGATTTGCAATATGTCACGAGAAAAATAGTGAAAGGGGGAGCTATGGAGAGTTCTTGGCCGACCATCCTATTGAAGGAGAAGAAGAGCCCGAGTTTGAGTTTTCCAATGAATAAATGTTAAAAATCAAAAAGGATCTGTGGATCCTACACTTCGATAGAGCTTCAAACTAATACGGATACGGGATAGAGATACATTTGATCACACCTGATGATTCCCATATTCGTTTGGATTTTAAGTTGAGTTTTGAGGTCACTAATAATCAGGCCAAGTACGAAGTTTTCTTAGCCGGGTTGGAAGCTGCCTTGGGACTAGGGGCAAGAAAGTTGGAGGTTATAGGAGACTCAGCTTTGGTTATCTCCCAAGAAAAAGGAGAGTAGAAGGTTAAAGAAGAAAAATTGATCCAGTATCACTGAGAGCACATTGTTCACTAATTTCTCGAGACAACAGAACAAGTGTAACGACCCAGTACAGACCCTAGTTGTAACAACCCTATTGATAACGACCCGTGTAAGGACCCAGCCCAAATCCCAAGTGTTAGTGACGGATAGTCAACGAGATCATAGAACACGAAAAAAGTTCAGAAGCCTAACTCGAATCGAAAACCCTAAGTACGGCCTATAAACCCCAAAAAGGTCCAAAACACAGGCAATAAAATCTTAACACCCGGAGAGTCTCCTAATATTCTAAATTAAGTATATATCATGAAATAATGAATTAAAAATAAAAAATTCTCATAAATAGGGTAAAATGACCGTTT
>JAOTRH010013809.1:0-22851 GCA_034768845.1 Heliamphora exappendiculata
CGCTCCCACTGTGGTTGCCAAGAGTGTCGGGCGCAGGACTGGAAGCTCGCGGATGGTGGCTCAGGCGTGATCGGCAGGGCCGTGATCGGCAGCCAGAGAGAAGAGAACTGAGGTGAGCGACGGCAGCAGCGGCGGGCTGCGCCGGCCACGTGAGGCGAGGCTGACGAGCGACGCTGCAGACTGAGGCAAACGGCACCGGCGGCGTGAGTTTCGGCCTTGGCAGCGGAGCTTCAGGCGGCGATGGCGAAAATGACGACACCTGTGTTGTCGCGGTGAAGCGGCTGGTGGTGCCACATCACCGCGACGACGCCGGAAAAAATATTAGAGGCTACAAGAACGTAGTTTTGATACCATGAAGAAATTGAGAAGAGAAAATAACTCTATATTTTCTGTCTGTTTCAAACTGTACAATATATGACCTATTTATAGGCGAACAAGGATAAACAATAAGAAGATATAATAGAATAAAATCAATCTAATCAATCTAATATTCTAATCAATCTAAATTTAATATTTTAACATTCTACAAATGAATGATTCAACAGCATTTCAGCAGTCAATCTATACATTGAGTTCCTCTCTAAACAATCCTTCAGAAACTCTTTTCCCTCTCTTGAAATCTCATTCGGAATTTTAGGCGATCCACGGCCTTCGCCAATCTGACGAAGAAGAACCTCGGAATCCAAGTCTTGATTATACGGAGGCTTTCCAGTTAGCATCTCAAGCACAACGCAACCAAAAGCCCAAATATCAGAGGGAGGCTCTTGAATGCTATGAAGCACAGCTTCGGGTGATAGATACATAGGAGTGCCTCTCCAGTAACAGTAAGAATCCAATTTGGTTTTCTTCCTTCTCTGTTTCGTCCTCTTCGCCAACCCAAATTCACCAATCTTCACCTTGAATTGGGTAGCAGTAGCAGTAGCAGTAACAGTTGGATCCTTTACAAGCATAATATTCTCAGGCTTTAAATCACAGTGCACATACCCACACTCATGAATGCGATTGAGTCCTCGAAGAATCGACCTAGCGTAGCGCCTGACATCGGATTCCGGCAGTCCGCGGCCGCCCGATTTCTTGATCAAACCAGCTAGGGTTCCGCCAGAACCATACTCCAGCAGCAAATTATACACCATCTGCCCATTCTCACTCGTGGTGATTTCTTCCCCAAAACACTCTATCACATTCGGGCACCGCCCAATGTTGATGAAAACCTCCCTCTCCTTCTGAATCCAACCGGAAACGGACACCTCCGCCGATTTCATAGCCATACCCGCCGGAAAACAGCCGTATCGCGATCTAGGTTTCTTCGAAGACGCCAAATAAATCGAGAAGCCGAAACTTCCTTTCCCTATCATTGCGCCTCTGAACCACGCCACCCCGTTTCCGCCATACCCACACTTCTTCTGCTGCTCCATTATCTCATCAACATCGTCTTCTTTCTTTCTCTTCGTCATTCTTTTCCTTTCAAAACCGATCGATCACTTTCGCAAATCGCTCGCACACACCAACTATTCTTCAGAGCCTTCAAATCAAAATGGTTCTTAAATTTAAGGTTTGGTTGCAATGCTATCGCTATATATAGAGAGGATCCAGAGACCAAGTCCCGTGTCCGGCTGGGATATGGATCGAATTAGCCGGATATTTTTGGAAAAGTGAAAGCTTAGCAGGTGACGCGGTTTTGGCGGCTCTTTTATCCTAACTAGCGTCTGAAGCACATTGTGTACACAAATCATTTAAAATATAATATATATATATATATATATTTGATTTCATAAAATTTAATTTAATATATATATATTTTTTATACTAATAATCCACTTATAATAATTTTAAGTAAAACAAATATGACTCAGTCAGAATAAATGGTTAACTGCGTTTACTTTCAAAATAAATGGTAAGTGTTTTTTTTCTTTCAAAATAAAATCTACTTACAAATTTTTTTCAAAAAAATGCTCTTTCTTATATGGGAATTGAAAAAAAAAATTCTGCTTTCATTTGAAAATTTTGTAAAATACTTTGATTTTCTTTGACAGAAAAAAAGTAAAAAAAAAAAGAAACACATCAACATAAACATACAATTATCAATAAGTAAAAACATGAATACCTAAATCATTAACAGTTAACGAAAGAAAAATGATGAGAGAAATTGTATACAAAAGACATAAAAGAAAAAGAATGAGAGAGATGAAAATAAATCTGTAAAAGCAAAATTGAGGCCTACAAAAAAAAGTAAGAAAAAATTAGAGAGAGATGAAAGTAGATGTGAAAAAAATAAAGAAAGAAGAAAAAGAGTGAGAGAGAGAGAGAGGAAAAGAAAAAAAGTATGAGAAAAAATCATTGTATACAAAAAAAGTAGACAAATTGTTTTGAATTTAAAATTAGCAGTTTTTTTTAGTGGGAATGTGTGTTTTGAGGTAGGGAGTGAGTTGCTATTTTGGTAAATTTACATATTTAGCCTTTTAGTTAGTAATAGAGAAGAGAAGAATTTGTGGGTAAAAATGAAAATAAAAAATGTAACAAGACTTCAAAATGTAACAAGACTTCAAAAGTTTGTAATCGTCAAATTTTAGATTCTCATTATAATAGTAAATAGATAAGTCATTTGTCATTATTTTTCATTTCACGAAGATTGAGCGGAGTGTAGGGATAAAACGTTTTTAGTAAAAATATTTTTAATTAATTTTAAATAATAGTAATGTTATAAATTTAGAAATAAAATTTTAAAATTTATTCATAAAGTGATTTAGATGGTTAAAATTTATATTTAATATGATGTGAAATACACTTTAAGTGAATCTTAACCATCTAAATCACTTTTTGAGTAAGTTTTTAAGTTTTATTTTTGAATTCATAGTGTTGCTATTTAAATAATTAGTAAATACGAATTTAAAGTTTGTAAAGAAAGTGTATTTAACAAACATGTGTTCTTTTCTATCCTCTAAGTTATTATTTTTTATCAGTTTGTTATAGTTTTATTAAAAACGTATTTAGCAAGTATGTTTTTTTTTTTTAAATTTAATTTAATTGAAAACGTGTTTGTTGTTAAACATGTTTTCTTTTTAAATTTAGTTTTATTGAAAGCGTGTTTAGTAAAAATACTTTTTTTTAAAGTTTTCATCACTATATTTTTAGGATAAATTACACTCACCTATCTATAATTTTCTAAAAAAATATAAAAAATATTATAAAATTTTTTTATATTCTTTTCAATAAACCTTGCTCAGGCATATTACAATATCAATTTGTGTCTTTAGGCATTTGAAAGAAAATAATAGAATTTAGTTAGTCTACTAGTGTGTCGGTTTCGATTACTTAAGAAACGGAAACATTTTGCCTATTTTGGTATAAACAAATAGAAATTTTGTTCGTTAAATAACTGGACTAATTAGTGTTACATGAATTTGATATATATGACATATTTGACAGTTTTTTTAGTGATTTTGGGATACTTTAAGAGTGTCTCCTAACAATTATTTTTAACTTATGACTTAATGTAAAGTTTTAAAAATTTCAAACATTCATGCATATAGTTTTGTGCTTTTAGATTTTAATTCAAAATCAACTATTTGAAACTATAAGTTACAATTATAATAAAATTTTAAAATTTTTGTTTAAAGTTCTAATAGTATCTTTTCAGTTATAATCTATAAATTTATAGTTACGTCAAAAACTATCTTTATGGGTATGCCTTAATGTTCTACACGAGGGTTTTGATAACTTGTTTAATGCAAATGCAGGTGAGGATCATATCTTGACTGATTTTATCTATCAGTGTTAGCACATTTATTTGTCTAAAAGTATTCAACTAGAAGGATTTGCTTAATAAAGATCCAGGACTGATTTTGTAATTCCTATTTTTATCCAAATTAGTAATTTTATTTTACTAAGATTTTATGTATAATTATTATCTCCAAGGCTCTTTTTCTCTTGCATGGTGACTTAAAACATGATAACTTAAAACACTTTTTTATTACATAAATTTTTAGCCTTTTGACTTATGAACTCCAAATTCGTAACTTGCTTACAATTTTATTTTTATTTTTTAGAAACTAAATTGGAGATAAAATAAGTTGTTTGGTAAATTGGTTTTTAAGTTTAACTTTTTTTAAAGTTGTTTAATTGAGTAAAAAGTTATTTACTTTTGTGGTTAAATTAGACAATATTATCTTTCTAATAATAATTATAATGGGGTGTTTGACAAAAACTAGTGCTACTACTTTTTAGTTTTCTGCTACTTACTTTAATTATAAATTATAATTTATTTTAAATATCTACAATTTTTACTATAAGATTTAACTAATTTTTTTTCTATTTTAGCTATAAGTTACAAATTTTATTAAATACTCATAATTTCTGCAGCAAGCTAGAATTTATAAGTTACAAATTTTGGCAATTTCAAACACCATCAATAATTGTATATAGTTAAAATTAGTATTAAATAAATTATAAGAAGAGACTTTATTGTCTTTTAAAATGAAGTGAAAATTTGAATAAAATATTTTAAAAATTAGTGTGTTGATTAGTTTTTTTTGTCCAACTGACTATGTTAGTTTATTTGCATTTTTAATTACAAATCTAAAATGCCAAGGTTGCCAATCAATTTCTTGAAAGCCAGAAAAAAAAAAAAGCTTTAAACTTCGTTACCAAACAAAGACTTAAAATCAAAAGTCACAAATACGCTTGGTTGGATTCTTTTAACCTTTTGTAGAATGGCAAGGTAATTTTTTTATACAAATTCTGAAAAATAAAAATTTCAAAAAATGATCAAAAATATCAAAAAGAGAGAAAATTATAACCTAGCTTTTAAATAAAATTCCAAAAAAAAATGGCACATCTCACACAATTGCACATTTCACACTTGAAAGGGCAAATTTGTCATTGGAAATATGCTAATTAAAATGACAATGAATGTCAAATCTCTTTAAAACTTCAAATAAATATATGAAGGTATTTTTGTTATTTTTGTTTTTCTGTTAACGCTGTTTAATTATGAGAAAAGTCGGTGTAATTTGCTCAAAAGTGTAAAATTTACTGTATTTGATCAAAATTTTAAGAGAAGCCAGTGTAATTTACCTATATTTTTATCTGTGTTATAGTTATATGGAAAGCGTGTTTGCTAACAATGCTTTCTTCACAAGTCCAAGTCATTTTATTTTTAAATCGTTTTAAGGAGAGAGGAAATTTTGTTCTACTTTAAAGCTCTATGAAATTGTTTATATATATAAATTAAAAGGTTAAACTTTAGTAGTTATTTGTATATTATATATAAAAAAACTTGTCATAATAAGTAAAAACTTATAAAAATATATGTGTATAATAAAAATTATAATAATTTTAAAAATATATAAAAGTATTTGTGGTTAATAAAAAAATAAAATGTTGAGATTCAGAAATGGGGCCTTAAGCCCAGCTTAAAATTGAAAGCCAAATGGGGACTTAATTAATGAAGTGAAAGGACTCTGGCCAACAAAGTTAGAACCAATTAATTATTTAAATTGCGTTCTAAAAATTAAAGAATGTTTGGCATAGCTAAAATTATAAACTTATAAATTATAATTAAAATATGTGATTATAATTTTGAGCAAAAAAATATTACAAATGTATATTATAGTTGTAAATTAACTTATAGATTCAAACTTTTGCTTGTTGATTTAAAATAGAAGTTATAATTAAAAAGTTATAGTCACACTTGTTTAGATTTTTTATAGTTGTTTTTTTAAAATATAGATTAAAAGCTAAAAAACATAATTTATTGTTTTCAAAACGTTCAGTTGTTGTACTAAAAGTGGTTTTGCTAAACACACTTTATTCTTTAATTATTCCAGCCACCTCAAGTTTGAGAAGCTAATTTCGGATTCGTTTAACGACAAATCCATCGATCATTCGGTTCAAAGTTATATATTAATGTTTAAGAGTATAAATTTATCTTTTCAACGCTTCAAATAACATTGAAAATGAAGGTATGTACAAATCATGGTGACCTTACAAAGTTGCCTGCTCGCTATGGTTATTTATTTTTACAACTTTATTTATACATTTGTTCCAGTTACTGCATGATTATCCAATGAATTAATAGCACGTTCAAATTTAATTTTTAATTAAATGTAACAACACACACGTGCGCAACAATATAAGCACAACTTTGGTGCTCAAACACATAAGCAATACATCGTTCGAATTATTAGTACGACACATAGTACAACACACACTTCAATGACTAAATACAAACATCTCGTTCATACA
Source organism: Heliamphora exappendiculata (assembly GCA_034768845.1). Lineage (NCBI taxonomy): Eukaryota > Viridiplantae > Streptophyta > Magnoliopsida > Ericales > Sarraceniaceae > Heliamphora > Heliamphora exappendiculata. The sequence goes on from JAOTRH010013809.1 coordinate 6,244, forward strand.
TGAAGTTAACATCCGAATTAACCTATACTAGAATACACCCGCACATCATATGCTTCCATCATCATCTAACATTTCAATATTCGATTAGTAGGTAGCATCCATCCTCCATTTGTGGTATAATGACACGTGCAGTAAATCTTCTTCTGCTCACTCTCTCGTTGTCTGTTCACAATTGAACCTTTAGAACCGCATTTGCATGCGATTAACTTCTTTTCAAAAACGATGCAAAGCCATCTGCAACTATTCACTAGTATCAGTGGGCATGTTTTTCTCTAGTTGTCATGAGATTCGAACAGTAGCTGCTCGACAGTCATGCACTAGGAGCTCCGATTGCGTAATCCGATATTGCAACTTGGATCGCATGGTAAGTACACTGTTCGTATTGTGGTGGGGGTTAGGATCTATAGGGTAAACAAAGTCATCATCAGCAACCCAACTACAACCCATAGCAACAAAGAGGTCGTGCACTATATATGTCAACACCATGTTCATATATGTTGAATTAGTTGAATTGGCTAGAGGTGTATGTATCTCAATCACAACGGTTGCTATTTATAGGAGACTTCAGCGAGGAGTGACTGGAGAGCGGATTGCTAGCGTTGCCACATTGTATATAGCCCTAACGATTGTCATTGAATGGTCATGCATATAGCCCTGCATCTTATTGACCACTCATGTCAATATCAAGGCAGCTGAGTAGTTATATTCGTCAGGAAGCCCTCTAATCTAACATTTGAGAGAGCGAAGAAGAGTTTCTGCATGTACAGAGGAGAGAATAAGGGTACAGTACACTTATAATACATGTTTAGCAAAGAGGAGAAGTTGAGTTTTGAAGTTATGTAAATGTTAAATACGTGTTTGCTAAACATGACTTCTTTAATGAAAATGTACTTACTAAACACGTTTTGTGTGTAAAAAATTTATACTTAAAAACGTGCTTACTAAACACGTTTTGTGTGTAAAAGTTTTATACTTAAAAATGTGCGTATTAAACACGTTTTCTGTGTAAAACATTTTACATTTAAAGCAATTTCGTCGATCACATTTTCTGTATAAAGCTTTAAAACATTATTAGCAAAATCGTTTCCTTTACAAAAATAATAAAGCATTTTTAGCAAAAATGCTTTATGTATTACAAAAAATTAGAACAAAAAACGTGTTTAGTAAACACTTTTTACTTTTAAGTATTTTTTTCCCAAAACTAAACTCTTTTTCAAACACATTTGTAAAGAAAGTGTGTTTGCTAAAAATATTTTTACGTAGGTTAGGAATAGAGTTTAAAAATTCTTATTTCGTTAATTAAGTTTAAAAAAGAGCTTATTAGGGTAAAAGAACCAGGTTTTGGCCGAATTTTTTTGGAGTGTAGAAAGACGAAAAAGCAGAGTGTTTTAGGGTAAATATTAAGAACAACTGCATCTGTTTCTTTGAAGCTTCTCATTAATGTTCTCATTTTTTTCTTATAGCAGCCGCGTTTTTTTGTTGCTTATATTTCCTAAAAGGATGGGATTGGATTAGATTGGATTGTAGTTTTAATTTAACGAAATAATGGTCACCAAGATTTTAAATTTAAAATTTTTGGAGTGGTGTCTGTTAATTTGCACTGCACTTTTTGTATACAATTTTTTAAAAATATTTTTTTATTTTTAGTGAATTTTTTTCACTTTTAATCCAAATACTCATATGTCTCTAGATTCTTTTTATTATGAAAAATTAAAAATTAAAAAAAACCCAAATGCTAATCTCTCTTTCGAACCACCACATTAGTTTACAACTAGTTGGGGGTCGTATGCGAGGCCTGTAATTACAAAGCTTTGCCCACTATTAGTAAAAAAGTAACCGTTGTTATAGAATGCGTAGTTTGAAAAATAATTAAAAGTAAAATTAGTTTCAAAGAAGTCCTATCAATCAAAGAAATATAAATGAGAAAACTAACTGTGATGATAACTATTAACTTGTCACTAGATAAATACAATATTGGTAATAAATGTGAGAACTATTTTTTCCCCTAACAAATTGAATGAGGATGTCATACAACAAAGTAAAAAAAAAATATTATTGCATTTAAATAGAATATGAAAAAGCTAAAAGCCGAAAGATTGAGTCTAGAGGAGGGTGAATAGGCCAATAAAAATTAATTTTTTCTTTTTAATAAAAGTTTTTGATTATTTTAATGACAACGATAAAAATCATAAAACACATCCACCAAAACACAAGAGATTTAACGTGAAAACTCTATGGTATACCCCCGGGATAAAAATCACGACACCAACACATAATGATCCACGATAAATCAACAATGGTAGAAGAAACACAATGAGAAAGGGATTACAACTATTACCCCAATGTAGACCTAATTCCACTTCTTGACTTAACTCCCTGAGCACCTTATCGATTCCGTAGCAACCACGAGCTCAACGACCTGATCTTCGTTTGATGATAGCTTCGTGTTAACCCGGCTAAGTGTGTGAATGATTTGAAGATGAGTCTATATGAAAAATATGATTTTATGGAGAATACACAACCTAAGGTGTTTGAAACACTCTTGAATGCATTTAAATATACTTAGGTTGCTACAAAATGGAGTAAAAATGAAGAAGTAAATACTATGCACTTAGAGAGAGAAAGTAACTTCCTTAAATGTTCAGAAGACACTCTTTAAACCTAATAGACGAAACTGTTATGCTTAAATACCAAACATGGCTCAACCAGGATTGGTTGATGAAATCAGTCTGGGTGTTCAAGCACCTAGCAAGCACTCTGCGAGCGTATTGACTCATCATCTAAAAGGGCTCAAGTACTTTACAAGCGCCTTTAAGGGCTCTCATGAAGCGCTTGAGCGCATTACGAGCATCAAGCGAGCGTTGTCCTCTTAAAAAACAACAGATACTAAGGGCGCTCAAGCACCTAGCGAGCACTGCTCTCTGGAAGAGAGGCGCTCAAGTGGTTACGAGCGCTGAGCGAGCGCTGAAGGGTGCTCAAGCGCTCTGCGAGTGCCAGTGAAGGTTAAGCCCCAAGCAACCCTAGAAACCATGTATGCAAACATAAAAAACTTTTTATGCAGGAAACAAATTAAATATGCAATGATTTCGCACAAGTGAGACCATATACCTTGTTAGGGTTGCTGAATGAAATCTAGCAAGTCCACCGGTGCTAAGTCTGACGATGAGGAGAGCGGAGACACTAGACAAACCCCTCGGCCATACAAAAAATAAAATAGGAGTACAAACTCCAACAATTTTGTCGAAAATCGAAAATAGCCAACTATACTAACAATCTCTCAATTTAGCATTTTAAGGATAAAACCCCATAAACGAACAACATACTCAATACATGAAAAGAACTAGATACAAAGAGATCTACAAACTCTTAAAAACCTAAAAACTAATCATAAGGCATAGAGGCTGCATAACGTGTAGAAAAAATACACACCAACGCTAACAAAATGAAGAACAATAAATGATATTGAAAGCATGATTGAAATAGTAATCATACATACAATATGACATATATGCAAAATGTAGATATCACAAGCTATGATGAGAACAAAAAATCAGGTATATATAAATCATCGCTCCACAAAACAGTAGTTTTAAGTACATGGATACAAGAATGATAAGATGAGAACATCATACATTAAAAGAAATACATCAAGCCTATCTGCATGCATAAACTGCTACATTGTAAACAAAAAGAACTATAAAGATAAGTTCACTCCCCTTTTTGTCATGAAGACGCCAAGGGAAAAAACAACCCATCAGAGCTAGTCCTCGCCGGGAGGAGCCTCTTCATCAGTGGTGGCATAGTCCTCATCGAGCCGCTGCTGGATACGTGCTAGCTGAAGTCTGACAAAAGCCAGCTGCTCCTGGAAAGCAACGAGCGTTCAATCGTGAGCATCGAACATGGCCTCGAAGCGGGCGAGGTACTAAAGCACCTCAGCCATAGGGTCAACAGTAGGATGACCGGCAGGAGGAGCCACTAGCAAAGGCGGTAGAGGAGCATATGATGAGGGCGTGCCAGCTGCAGAACTAGAAGCAACGGTCGGGGGACGGGCAGTAGGAGGTGGATCGACAGCAGGTGGAGAAGGAGCTGGAGCAATGTGAAGAGGACGGAAGGTAGGGATGACTGCTGGATACTCTAGAGGGCCACGCTTTCCAACCAGGGAGGCAAAAGAATCCACGTCCAGATGTGTGACACTGAGACTCTTGGTCTGCAAGGATATATTGCCCTTGGGGTAGAGCGTGGGCTCCCAAAGGATGGTTGAAACAAAATGAGACCGGCAGAACCGAGTGATGAGGGAACAGAAAGGAATACCGACAGTACCCGAAGGGCATTTTGCAAAGGATTGGATAATATACCAGATGTGACGAGGTAGGGTGATAGAATACCTACGCCCGATGGCATACAGAAGATCAGCACAAGGCTCGGTGATGTTGGACGTATGTCCAGTGGGCTTGATAACAGAAGTAACAATCTTAATGAGAGTGCGATAGTGGGGTGTAAGATGATGTTGTTTAAGGTGGGAGACATTGCTGTAGGCACCGTCAGAGAGCTCACGAAAAACCTCACCATGAAAGGGACGGAAGTCAGCGCCTAGTGGATACAAAGGATCCTCGACATGCGGGACATCGTAAAGAGAGACGATATCTGCAATAGAGATTGAAAGTATGCGGCTACAGACCAAAGTGGTCAGAGACCACTGCTCACGGTTAATTGAGGTGACGTTCGCATAGAACTCGCGAACTATCTCAAGAAGAACCTCATGGTGACTGGAGCACAGACCAATCCAGTGGCGCTGAGCAAACTGCTCAACTAGGCCAGTGTGAATGAAGCTAGAGATAAGGACATTCCTCTCAATGAGGATACCTCAGCCAGCTAGCACGCTAAAAGCCGTACGGGCCTCTAGAGTGGGAAGAGGGCCGTAACCTAAGGACTGAGGATGAGGTCGTTTCCACCCATGGGACTTGGTTCGGCTGGTGGAGGCGCCGGTAAGAAACCAAAGAAGACTAATGAGGAAAGCATAAAAAGAACGGAAAAACAATAGGAAAGAAAAAATAGAGTGGAAAGAATACTTTGAAGAGCGCTGAAGAACCACGAAGAATGCGAAGGAGATGGAGGAGAGGAAAGAGAGAGATCTAGAGAGAGAGAAGGAGAGAAATGACAGAAGGTGAGGAAGAGGAAGGGACAGCGTCGCCCTTAAACGGTAAAAACTGGCATAGGTGCTCAAGCGATGTGCAAGTGCATTTAATTTTGCATACGCGCATAGGCGCTCAAGCGCCTAATGAGCGGCTGGAGGTGCTCAAGCACTCTACTAGCGCCAAGCACTGGAGAGCAACAAAACCATGATTTCAAGACCACACACCCCAAGAGACTCTCCCTCACCATTAGATCAAGCACAACTTATGCAACTTGAGAACAACAAGTATATTTTTAATTTTGAAAAACATAAAAAAATATCCATGCATGAGCTATTCAACGACAAGACTTAGCAGAGAATCCGTACTAAAATTCGAGCATATAAAAGTTGAGAGAGCAACATGAGATACAGATATCAATTTATTCAAGTGACGATTGCATGCAACAACTTAAGATAAAAATTCTCAAACTCATAACCCTATCAAGTGTAAACGGTGAACTCTGTGGCAGAGGAGCAAGAAACTAAAGAGAGGTAAGTAAAGAGACAAGCCAAGAACCAAGGTTCAAACATTGATCAATATAGCATTGAAGCAAACCACATAGTATTTGGACCTTGAGTCATAAGCACAAATCTCAGCCAAGTAAGGAGAGATAGGTCAAGGAACACAGCCATATGTATATATAGCTCTTTTGATATGTTTTCCTTATTTTTATTATTTTTATTTTTAGAAGGGTGGAGGCAAAGAGGAATTTCTTTAAAAGACGGTATCACCCAGAGGAGATGAGCAACATCTCGTAGGCCGTCATAAATACAAAGATGGGTAGAAGAACATGAGAGAAAGCAACTTAGAGTAAACCACAAATATCGGTCATTTAAGCAACCAAAGGAAGTAGACCAAAGGAATCAGATCAAATCGACGTTACTACCTCATCAGGACAACATGTTCTAAGAGAGTGTGTGCGCATAGAGATGAGAATTAGATTTTTAAACATAATATTGAGCACTGGCAAGAATCATAAGAGAGTAAAAATTTTATGTATATGAAGATCCATCAAATAGTTATGCAAAATATGAGTGAGAATTCACACCTCATCCAAGTCCAAGATATGCAAATGAAGGGCAAACACACAAGCATACAAGCACACAAGCATGCAATAGAAAATGAAAAAAAAGGAAAAAATAAAAGCAAAGAGAACAACGAAATAATCAACTCTTAAGACAAGAAAGACACACCCAAGAGTGATAAGGAACCCCATAACGTAATCCATAGAGATTAAACAAATAGACATCCTAAGGAATTCAAACCTAGAGAAATCCAAGGGTTTAATAAAAATATCGGCTTTTTGATCTTGAGTAGGAATGAACTCGAGGGTCACAGTATCATCTTTAACAAGATTCTGGATAAAATGATGACGAATGTTGACATGTTTAGTGCGAGAGTGTTAGACAGAATTTTTAAAAATATTGATACCACCAGTATTATCACAGAACACAGTTATAGTGCTTTGGGTAAACCCGTAATCCTGAAGTATTTGTCTCATCAATAATAATTGAGTGCAACTACTCCCAGCTGCAATATATTCTACCCCAGCAGTGGATGAAGAGACACAATTTTTCTTTTTGCTACACCAAGCAACCAAGCAATTCCCAAATAAAAGAACCCTCTTAAGGTACTTTTTCTATCATTATTATTTTTGGTCCAGTCGGTATCAGAAAAAGCTGCAAGATTCGTGTTGGTATCATGAGGATACCACAACCCAGGACTCTTGATCCCTTTGACGTAACGTATGATACGCATGACGGCGGTAAGATGGAACTCTTTGGGGCGCGCTTGAAACCATGCACAAACCCCAACACTAAAAGATAAGTCAAGACGACTGGTGGTGAGGTACAAGAGACTCCTTATCATACTCCAATACAAAGTGGGATCAACATCTTTCCCTTCGGAGTCTTTCCCAAGTTTGATGCTCGTACTTATGGGAGTTTGGGCTTCTTTTTCGTAATCTAAGCCAAATTTTTTAACAAGGTCACGGGCTTACACAGAGTGAGATATAAAAAAGTCATTTTTCATTTGTTTGATATGAAAATCGAGAAAATAGCTCAATTCCCCAACCAAGCTCATTTGAAATTCATAACTCATTATGTGGAGCTAAAAATAATGTCATCGACATAAATTTGAGTAATGAGCAAATCATCCTCAATTTTCTTTAGGAAGAGGGTCCTATCGGCTCCTCCTCAAATAAAGCCAAAATTTAGAAGGTGGTCTATGAGCCTTTAATACTGAGCCTTAGGGGCTTGTTTGAGACCATAGAGAGCCTTTCTGAGTCTAAAAACATGATGGAGATGGTGAAGGTCTTCAAACCCTTTAAGTTGCTCAACATAGACTTCTTCTTTAATGTTTTCATTGAGAAAGGTACTTTAAATGACTATTTGATATAGCTTGAAGCGAAGACAACATGCTATAGCAAATAGGAGTCGGATGGACTCAAGACATGCAATCGAAGCAAAGGTCTCATCAAAATCAATCTCTTCAATTTGGGAATACTCTTGGGCAACAAGCCTAGCTTTGTTTCTAATAACAACACTATTTTCGTCACATTTATTTTTAAAAACCCACTTTGTTCCTATGACGTTGTTATTGCTAGGCCGTGAGACAAGAAACCACACCTAATTCCTATCAAATTGTTAAAGCTCTTCTTGCATTGCATGGAAATAATCCAATTTTTATCACCAAGAGCTTCTTCTATCTTTTTGGGTTCAAAAAGGGAGGTGTAGCACACATAGGCGATTTTATTTTCAGTGTGTGCTTTTTTTCTTGTCAACATGCCATCCCTAGGGTTCTCAATGACAAGGTCAATAGGATGCTTCAATTTAACCCTGGTAGATGGATCCTTGGTGCATATAGGATATTTCTCATCTTGAGGAATTTGATCACTCGACACATGCTCATCAACACCCTTACTCTCTAAACCGGTTTCATCACAAGATGAGTCAGAAATAGACTCATTATGAGAGATAAAACTCTCCCCCTCAAACAAATGCCACACATCATCACTATCGGTGGAACTCAACTCATCTACCATGGTGTCATCAACTATAATATTTACCGACTCAACCAGAGTCAAGGTTCTCAAGTTAAACATCTGATAGGCTCTACTAGTGGTAGAGAAACCTAGAAATATCCCTTCATCACTCCTAAAGTCAAACTTTTCGACGGACTTACTATCTCTAAGGATGTGACATTTGCGTTCAAAAACTCTAAAATACTTGACACTAGGTTTCTTTCCATTCCAGATCTCATAAGGAGTATGAGAAGTTCCAGGCCTATGATAAACACTATTAATGGTATAACACGCGGTGTTAATTGCCTTGGCCCAAAGATTTATAGGCACTCTCTTGGCATATAACATGACCCTTGCTATTTTTTGTAGGGTTCTATTCTTTCTTTCCATAATCCCATTTTGTTGGGGAGTCCGGGGTGCAGAGAATTCATGTTTGATATCTATATCATTACAGAATTTCTTCACATCAGAGTTTTTGAACTCCCTTCCATCATCACTTCTAACTCGGGTTGTGGAGTAACCCTTTTCATTTTGAATCTTTTGGCAAATGATTTTGAAACACCCAAAAGTGTCAGATTTTTCTCTCAAGAATCCTACAAAGGTAAAACGAGAGTAATCATTAACAATAACATGGATATACTTCTTTCCACCTATCCTTTCAGTTCTAGAGGGTCCCATCAAATCCATATGCAAAAGTTTAAGATGTCTCGTGGTAGCAACAAGATTGGTCTTTCTATGCAAATATTTTATTTGTTTCCCTTTTAAATAATCACCACACATAAGACCCTTACTATTAGGGATGTATACTGAAAATCAAGAATTTATTTGACTTTAATATTTAATTTTATTGTAATAAAATTAATTTTTTATTTTATGAGAATCTTAATGAGCAATGTATGCAATATCATTTCTTTAATGTTGTGCATGGATGTTTTTTATTCTGTATAATATTTAATCTGGTGTGTAGAGTACGACTTGCACACAAAAGATCAGATTATAGATTCTTGCATAATATAAGTATTTGTTCATAATTTAGATAGAAATGGACATACCATTGGTACCACTATACCATAGAGTTTTAGTATGCATGTTTTTGTTACAGGAAATAGATAATAGCGACGTCTATTATTCTGACTCTCTGTGTTAGTACACTTTGTGTGTATTGAATGGGATACATTTGGGTAATTAATTTTATATTGACCATATAAATTAATTTATATCCTAAGGTTATTATGAGAGTACTTATACTTTTAATCCTGAAATAATTAATTATTTGTATATATTTAATACTAATTATTTTGATTCATTAGAGAGTGCAATCTTATATGGGTCTATATTCTCGATGAGTTATATGGCAGTATTAATTATATGGTGAATATTAATTATTTACGGAATCTACGTCTCGATAGATCGAGATTATCGATACCCCCTTAAGGAAGCTTATAAGTTTTAACCGAGTCAAACCTTACAGGTGAATTTGATTATCCGGCAGTCAAATAAGTTAAGCGAAATAGTTTAAGTAATTTTAAAGATGCCGATTAAATTAAATTATCAATAATTAAATTTAATTGGTGGGTGTAAGAATTGTTAACGTGGGGAGATAAATTAAGTATTTAATAACAAGAGCTTAATGCAAATTAGTCTTGAGATTATGAGTTAAAGTACAATTACAGTTCTATAGTGGTGTGAATTGTAATTTAGTATTTTATAAAAATTATAGAAATCGCTGCAAGATTTTTATAATTACAGAAATCGCTGTGAGGTTTGCATATTTACAAAAATTGCTAGATAGGTATCTGTACTACACTAGAAATCTTTATCATAATTATTTCACAGGTCCCTGCTGTAACCCTATAAATATGCGGATATGCTGAACCATATTCAGAACTCGTCTTTCAAGACTAAGGTTGACCAGTTTCTATCAGTATCAATTCTCGAAAGATCGTAACCCACACTACATTTGGAAGTCGCATTAGGAAATACAGTAAAATGTCTTACCGAAGCTTCAACTCGGGAATCAAATCTGTAGTTGGAGAATCGACCAAAAAGGTATTCATCTGAATTAACAGTGGTGGCACGGATTTTATTTTTGATTGTTTGATATCAAAATTTTTATTTAGAGCCTGTTTCGGCGATTGTTCATCCAGTTTTATCACATAATTGTCCTATGCTCAAAAGTTTAGCCTTTAGGCCCTCCACATATAATACCTCTTCCAATCTAGAAAGGCCATTGGACATAATTTCACATTTTCTATGATTTTTCCTTTGTTTTCATCTTCAAATGTTACATTTTTCCAAAGGTATTCCTCAAAGGAGACAAACAAAGATTTATCCCTAGTCATATGTCTTGAATATCCACTATCTAAGTACTACAAGTAAGTATCATGAGTTTTCAAAGCAGTGTGAGCAACAAGGTAAACTTTTTCTTTTCTTTTTCAAAAATGTTGGTGAGATTGCTTAGTAGAAAACTTGACTTCTTGTGAGTTGCCTTTCTTATTCTTAGGTGCGAGGAGTTGAGAAAAATTATGACTTGGCCTAATGGGCTTCATGTTTCTAAGATAAAAGGAACTACCAACAACTTTGGTTAAGTGGTGTACTTCATCAACAAGATGGGAGGATTGCTTAGCAAGGTCATTAAGATGATCCAAAAGATGGTTATCATGACTAGCCAGATGAGCTTTTGATTGATGTATAGGTCTTCCTAAGATGGATGGATTATTCGAAGGACTTCTAAAGACCTTTTTGTTAATGAGCTTAAATCAATTAGGTCGTATATGGCCTAAAACACCGCAGTGACGACATGCGGGCACACTCTTTTTCTTACAAATAATTTTCTCACTCTTGATACCTAGACTAGGAGGAGTAGATGATGTGAGAGTGTTAGAAGAACTAACAAAAACAACCTTCTTAGGATCACCTGTAGACTTAGGTTTCAAGGATGGTGGGTCTAAGTACCCTAAACCATTCTTATTTTTGAAAGAGGAAGGCAACTCAATGATTCGAGAAGCCGCTTCACTTCTCTTTTATCATGGAGCAAGATTTAGATAGGTCTTTCTCAAGTTCAAGAATCCTAGACTTAGCAACTGTCAACTCGCCTAGGTATTCAAGTCTCTCTTTCTCAATGTGAGCAAACTTATTAGACAAGTTTGCTTTGTGAGTTTTAAGATTCTCAATTTCTATGGTATTTTCACTAATTTCATTTTTTAAAAAGCTCATTTCCGTTTCTAGAGTTCTAAACATCACCTCGATTTTTAGTTTATCTTTCTTGAGTTTTATACACTCTTTGACAAGTTCATCATAAGTTTCATGGATGGATTCAATCTCATCATCATCATCACCTGTAACTTTTTTACTAGACTCATCTAAGGACTCGGTGGCTAGAGATTCATCTTGGCCACAACTTATATGGGAGGAATCACTATTGATGGGAAAACTAGAGTGATTGGAAGGTCTTATGGTGGCCACTAACACCGCAACACTGGATTTATCGATTTTGTCCTCGGACTCACACTCATGAGTTTCTTTATCTTCACTCTCCTCATCCCAAGTAACTGTGAAGCTCTTTTTCTCCTTCCTTTTGCGGGCACACTTGGCTTGAATGTGACCAAACCCATAGCATTCGTGACATTGAATCCCTTGAAATTTCTTAGAACTAAAGGAGGTACTACGTTTGTCACTACCACTTGAAGTGAACTTCTTGCTTGAAAAAGACAACTTAGGGGAAGAAGGATTGGAACTGTTTCCTTTTTTGAACCTAATAAACTTATAAAACTTGTTAGCAAGCGTGACCAACTCTTCTTCATCAACATCCTCTTCATCACTACTTTCAAGGGTGTCAACATGGGAGGATTTCAATGCTATGCCTTTGCTAGAGCTAGAAGAAGTTTTCTTAAAAGACATGTGGTTGATTTCATAGGTTTAGAGTTTGCCTCCCAGTTCTTTAACTTTCATAGAGTCAATGTCATGACTCTCTTCTATGGCGGTAAATTTAGCCCTAAACTTCCCCGGTAGGGACTAAAGGATTTTACGAACAACCTTAGAAGATGAAAGGGGCTTTCCTAGAATGAAAAAGGAATTTACGATCTCACTAAGTTTGCCATAGAATTGGTCAAAGGTCTCATGGTCGGTCATACGCAATTCTTCAAAACTAGTGGTCAACATTTGGAGTTTAGAAGTCTTCACACTTTAAGTGCCCTCATGCGTGACTTGCAAGATATCCCATACATCTTTTGCAGTGTCATACTATGAAATACGACTAAACTCACTGGGACTAAGGGCATTGTAAATAGCACCTAAAGCCTTGTAGTTAAAGTCGAAACACTCATTGTCAGCTTGGGACCACTCGGTGTCGGTTTTTAACCTAACAGTTTGGTAGTGGCATCTTCAATAGTGGGGGCTTCGTATCCGTAAAGAACAGATCTCCAAATTTTGATTCCCATAAAATTTAAAAAAGCCTTCATCCTAGCCATATGATAAGGATAGTTATTGTTATTAAAATAAGGACTCCAAGTGATGGAGGTACCCTCTCTACCCAACTCTGAGGTCATGGCTACTGGAGGATCTAACTCTGGTGGTTAAGCTAACTACGAGACAATTTTGCTTTGATACCAATTGAAAAACTTAAAAGTCAAAGGATTGAGCATAGAGGGGTGAATAGGCCATTTAAATAAATTTTTCTTTTTTAATAGAAGTTTTTGATTCTTTTAATGACAACGATAAAAATCAAAAAACACATCCACCAAAATACAAGAGATTTAACGTGGAACCCCTAGAGTATACTTCCGGGATAAAAACACGGCACCAACACATAATAATCCACTATGAATCAACAAGGGTACAAGAAACACAACAAGAAAGAGATTACAACCATTACCCTAATGTAGACCTAACTCCGCTTCTTGACTTTGCTCCTCGAGCACCTTATCGATTCCATAGCAACCACGAGCTCACCGATTCGATCTCCATTTGATGACGGCTCCGAGTTAACTCGGCAAAGTGTGTGAATGATGTGAAGATGAGTGTATATGAAAAATGTAATTTTATGGAGAATATACAACCTAAGGTGTTTGAAACACTCTTAAATGCATTTAAATACATTTAGGTTGCTACAAAATGGAGTGAAAATGAAGGAGTCATTGCTATGCACTTAGAGAGAGAAAGTAGCCTCCTTAAATGTTCAAAAGACACTCCTTAAACCTAATGGATGAAACTGCTAAGCTTAAATACCAAACAGGGCTCAACCAGGATTGGTTGGTGAAATGAGTATGGGCGCTCAAGCGCTAAGCGAGCACTCTGCGAGCGCATTGACTCATCGTCCAAAAGGGCTCAAGTGCTTTGCAAAGTCCTTCAAGTGCTCTCATGAAATGCTTGAGCGCATTGCGAGTGGTGCCCTCTAGAAAAATGAGGGACACCGGTGGCGCTCAAGCACCTTGCATGTGCCCTTAGAGTGGTCAACACTATAAAGGTGGTTAAAGGGGAGCTCAAGCGCCAAGCGAGCGCTGAGCGAGCGCTGCTCTCTGGAAGAGAGGCGCTCAAATGGTTAACGAGTGCTGAGGGGCGCTCAAACGCTCTACAAGCGCCAATAAGTCTTAAGCCCCAAGCAACCATAGAAACCATTCATGCAAACATAAAAATATTTTTATGTAGGAAACAAATTAAACATGCAATGATTGTGCACAAGTGAGCCCATATACCTTGTTGGCGTTGCCGAATGAAGTCTAGCAAGTGTACCGGTGCTAAGTCCGACGATGAAGACAGCGGAGACACTAGACAAACCCCTCGACCATACAAAAAAGAAAACAGGGGTACAGACTCTAGCAATTTTATCGAAGACCCGAAATTGCCAACTATACTAACAGAATGAATATCTCAAAATGGTGCACATGGGATGATAAAAATAAAAAAATCTCCCTCAAATGCTAATGTGTTAATTAAGAAATTTATAAAAACTACTTGTGAGCACAAGTATATGAAATTATTTGTCAAATATTAGCGAGACATCACTCGCTGATGCAGTCTTAGATTCTTTAGCAATTGCAACAATTAACGTTCAGAAGAGGAATCAGGAGTTCTTGTTGTGCCTTTGAGCGACTCTTAAATTATATTTTTATGTTCAAAGTTGTTCATTTATAATATTAGTTAAGTTTATTATTAATGAAAAAAATACAATTAATTGAATATCTGTAACTATGTGATTGGACATATTTTTTTACCTATTTTTTTCAAATATTATTTATTGTTCATTTATTTGTAGACAAATATGAACTAATCACATAACTATCAATATCCAATAAATCTAATTCATTGTAAGAATAATAATCTGCTTTGTAAATTTTAATTGTATTTTTTGTGCCTTAAAGTACATCACAAACTCATGACTCTCTAAAGAGAAGTTCCTCGCCTTTGCCAATATTGCACTAAGTCCTTGTTTGGTATTCTTTGGAATTGAATTTCACAAAATAATTTAGTGTAATTCAATCCATTGTTTGTTTGTCTAATTAAGAATTAGTGCAATTCAATCCTATTGTGTCTTTATCTAACTAATACGTCGTATTGAATTAATGAATAAGTTATACGATATGTGAAGTACTAAATTGAGGAATAACTAATACCACAAGAATTGAGATATGGTGACTGATGAGGGATTAATTTATGGGTTAATTAATTATTATTTCTTTTTACAAGATGTGTCACGCCCCAAACTCCGGATCACGCGAAAATTCACTAAACAACTATCAAAACTGCCTTAACCAAAGGGATGAAAACCAGAAAGCCAAGACGAGACTAAAACCTTTGAAAAACATACTACCGAGAGTTTATTTAATTTAAAAGAGTAGTCCAAGAGACTACGGTTATGGCTCCAAAGCTAAGCCTTTAAAACAAACTACATGTTTTGGATAAGAAAATCTTTTTTTTTTATAAAAAGCTTAGGCCGTTTCAAAATCTCCCTCGAAGCACAAGAGTTTAAATGAAGCATAAAACATTTGGAATCCCCTTTTTGTTTTGCAAGCCGTTGCACCAACCAACGAGAAATGTAGTAAGAAACTACAAAAAATAACAACAAACCCATGATTTTCTCGAAAACATAAATCATGCATACATCCATAAGAATTACATATGCTTTACAACATGTTACATCCGAATATGAAATATATACAAACGTGCAAACTACCTATCCAGACAAAACAGAAGTCTTGTCATCAATTACCTCCGGGCACCCCAAGGTCAACCTACAAGACCGCGTTCACTTGAAAAAGGTTTTACAACAAAATTCCACACCGTGAGCCGAAGCCCAATAAAAATATATTATAAAGCTGTAAAGAAGATTATGCAATTATAAGCATAAAAACTCAACCACATAAGTTAAAAAGGTTTTTCACCTTAAAACCTACAAGTTTTCCACCAAGCTAACATGAGCCTGAAAACGGTTTTTCTTCATAAAACATTCGTTTTTCATCCTTAAAATCATGCATTGCAAACAGTGCAAATATCGTGCCACAATTAAGGGAAAACAGTAACCAAGAAAAATTAATTTTTCACCTAGATCATACAACCGAGAACAAAACGTTATTTTCTCACTCGGAACACACAACTGAGAAAATTAAAATGATAGAATGAAATCCTATGTACTGACTCAGCCACACACATGGACAAAGGTAACAACTATGGACTCCTGCCCATTACCCTAGTCCTAAACCACTTAAGGAATACTGTGGCTTTGAAATTTGGGGGTTAAAAATAAAAAAATTCAAAGATATTTTAAAAAATATTTTAAACACCTTAAAAATCAAAATTTAAAATTTTTTTTTTGTTGAAAATAGAGTCGCCACTTAGTTTTTGAAAAAAATTAAGAAAAACAAAATTGGCTACTGATCTTGAAAACGTTAACCAGAGAAAAAAGGTTCGGGGGCTAAGGTACGAATCAGGGAAGGTGTTAGGCACCCCGTTCATCCAACTGTAAGGTTGGCCTCTACTATCATCATTGGTTATTTAATATAATTTCTCAAATGCATGCAAATAAAGAAAATGAAAGTGAATAGAGAACATTCAAAATCAAGTATAAAAAATACATAAGATATGTACATAACATTCCAAAACAAATAAATGTCAAAAAAAAAACCCTAAGTCCTAAGGGATGCAATTTCTAGCTAAAAGGATACATGGAACACACTCGCATGCAATATTTACAAAGATTAACTAAACTATCATGGTTTTCATAAAAGAACAAAAATATAGTTAGAAATGCTAAAATTACCTAAACATGAATTGTTAATAAAATAAGTTAAACTATTCTAAACATGCATTTTAAAAAAAATAACCAAAACATGCGTATTATAAAAATGAACTAAGCTAACATTAAAGAAAAAACTAAATGTAAGAAGATGCATAAGAATTCTAAAAGAAAACTTGTTA
>JAOTRH010013830.1:0-22847 GCA_034768845.1 Heliamphora exappendiculata
ACCAAATTAAAATGAATTCAAAGTTTTGCTCATCATAATTAACGGTATTTTAATTATGTGATTCTCATGATTAAAATAGCTTTCAATCCACTCGCTTTAATACTCAAAGAAAACAAACTAATGGGACTGAATTTTGTTGATTGAAAATGTAAATTGAATATAGTTTTAACTACTAATGGTATTCCTTCAATACCAAAAAATGTATCTATTTCAGGAAAAAAGGTTCTTCCTCGGGGCCGAAAGATATGAAGAAGAAAAAGATTCAGAAACAGAAAGAGAAAATTTTCAGGATAGTTAGTGGGCCATGAACTGGTGTGAAAAAATCCGAAAAACAGATGTTTTCACTACAACTAGACCAAGCACTGAAAAAAATTATGTCAAGTATTTCTCATAAGGCAGAACAAACAGGGTAATTTCTGTTCACTAATTGTGAAAACATGTTTAGCGGTGTTATCTACCGGTATCTGGTGTGTAGAAACGGGAACCACTAATCATGTCAGCAAGTCATTGCAGGGGTTCTAGGAAACTCGATAACTTAGTGATTGAGAGATTTACCTGCATATGGGCAATAATACAAAAGTAACAGCAGTTGCAGTAGGAGATGTTACTCTCAGTTTTGGTAGAGATCGGATTTTAATATTGAAAGATTGTCTTTATATACCTGCCATTAGAAGGAACTTAATTTTCGTTTCTAGATTGGCTAAATACGAATATTTGGTTTATTTTAATAACTCCGTAGTTATTAAGGATAATAAATGGATTATCTATTCTGGTGTATTGGTGGATGATCTTTATATTATTACTCCAATCTCTCATAAACTGTAACTAACTGAAATGAATAATACATCTATATTATCATATAAGAGAAAGTTTCCTTCTTTAATGAACCAAACGTTTCTTTGGCACTTACGTTTAGGTTATATTAATCTAAAAATGATAAATAGACTGTTAGTAGATGCCTTTGAGTTCATTAGAAGTAGAGGCACTTCTAGTCTATGAATCTTTCTTTGAATGTAAGATGACCAAGAGGCCCTTTTCGGTCAAAGGCTATAAAGCTAAAGAATCATTGGAGCTGATTCACTCTGATGTATGTGGTCCTAAAACAATACGGGCTAGAGGTGGCTTTGAGTACTTTGTCAGTTTCGTTAATGACTACTGAAGGTATGGATACATTTACCTGATGCACCATAAGTCTGAATGTTTTGAAAAATTTAAAAAAATTCAAGGCAGAGGCGGAGAAGCGTCTAAGTAAAAGTATCAAATCACTACGATCCAACCGTGGTGAAAAATACCTCTTTAGAGAGTTTAATGACTACTTGTCATCGGAGAGGATTACATTTCAGTTGACTGCACCTGGCACTCCACAGTAGAATTGTGTAGCAAAAAGAAGGAATATGACTCTTATAGAGATGGTAAGATCCATGATGAGTTATTTAAGTTTGCCCAATTCATTTTGGGGTATCCCAAGGGAACGAAGGGTGGTCTATTTTATAACTCTAAGAATCAGAAGGTCATTGTTAGCACCAATGCCCAATTCTTGAAATAGGATTATATTATGGATCACAAGCTTAATAGTAAAATTATTTTGGAAGAACTTAGAGAAAATACTAGTAGAACGGAAGAGGAACCACAAGTCACTGATATTCCATTACCTCGTCGTAGTGGGAGAAATATTGGGACAGATGCAAATCAAGAATAGGGAGCTGATGAACAAGGTTCAGATTATGCACAGCCTGTTACTCCTAGTACACAGACACAGGTAGTGCCTCGTAGTAGTGGGAAGGTTATTCATCAACCTGATCGGTATATGTTATTGGAAGAGTCGTTTGACAAGATCCTGACAGAATTGGATACCGAGCCCTGTAACTACAATAAAGCACTACAAGACAATGATGTAGATCTTTGGCAAAGAGCTATGAATTCAAAAATAAAATCTATGTATTCCAATCAAATCTAGGAACTTGTAGAACCACTCGAAGGGATAAAATCCATTGAATTCAAGTGGATCTACAAGAAGAAGATAGGAGCAGACGTAAAGGTTGAAACCTTCAAAGTTAGGCTTATTGGCAAAGGGTTCACTCAAAAAGAAGGGATCGATTATGAGAAAACCTTTTCATCGGTAGCTATACTTAAGTCTATTTAGATTCTCTTAACCATTGCTGCACATTTCGATTATAAAATTTGGCAAATGGACGCTAAGATAGCTATTATTAAAAGAAATCTTGATGAGTGTATCTATATGATACAACTAGACAAATTCATTATAAAGGGTCAGAAACACATGATGTGTAGGCTTAAGAAATTTATTTACGGACTTAAGCAGGCATTGAAGTCGTGGAACACTCAGTTTGATCAAGCTATAAAGTCTTATGATTTCGATCAAAGTCCGAATGAGTCCTTTGTATACAAGATACGTGACAAAAGCGTGGTGATCTTCCTAATACTTTATGTAGACGACATCTTGCTCATCGAAAATAATGTGGGGGTATTATCTACGGTTAAAGTATGATTATCTTGGCAGTTTGATATGAAAGACTTGGGAGAAGCCAGTCGCATCCTTAGGATCAAGCTTGTACGAGATCGAAAACGAAGGATGTTGAGTTTATCACAAGCAAAGTATATCGATGATATCCTTGCTCGTTTTAGCATGTAGGATTCCAAGAAAGAGTTTTTCCTTTTCAGGCATAGAATCACTCTATCCAAAGATCAGTGTCCTAAGACACTAGATGAGATAGAAAAGATGAAGGCAATTCCTTATGCTTAGGTAGTAGAAAGCCTCATATATGCTATACTTTGCATTAGACCTGACATCTGCTTTGCCGTTGGCATGATTAGCAGATATCAGTCTAACCCAGGGTAGGAGTATTGGACTACGGTAAAAAATATAATCAAGTATCTGAAAAGGATTAAAGATTTTATGTTGATTTACCAGACATATAGTCTAGTACCTTTGGAGTACAAAAATTTAAATTTTCAGTTAGACATAGAGCTTACATCAGGAGATAATCTTATAGATCCTTTACAAATAGCTTACCGACTAAAACTTTTGATAGTCATGTAGAAGGCATGTGAGTCAGGTGTATGGCAGCATAATTTTGAGTATAAGTGGGAGACTGTTAGGGTTGTTATACTGAAAATCATGTTTTTAGTATTTCATTTTATTTTAATAAAATTATTTTTCCTTTTTATGAGAATCTTTATGAGTAATGTATGTATATCATTTATTTGATATGCATGGATGTCCGATATTCTATATAGTATTTAATCTGGTGTGTAGAGTACGGCTTACACACAAAAGATCAGATTTTAGATTTTTGCAAAATATAAGTTCTATGTTCACGGTTTAGATGAAAATAGACATACCATTGGTACGATTGTATGACATAGTTTTAGTAGGCCGGTCTTGGTTACATGGAATAGATAATAGCATCGTCTATTATTCAGACTCTCTATGCTAATACACTTTGTATGTATTGAACGGGACATTTGGGATAATTAGTTTTATACTGACTATATAAATTAATTCACACCCCAAGATTATTATGAATAGTACTTATCCTCTTAATCTTGAAATAATTATTGATTTGCATATATTTAATATTCGTTGTTTTGATTCATTAGAGGGCGCGATCTTATATAGGTCTATATTCCCGATGAGTTGGATAGAGGTATTATTTATATGGAAAATATTAATTATTAACGAAATTCACGTCCCAAAAGATCGGGATTAACGATACCCCCTTAAGGATGCTTATAAGTTTTGACCAGACCAAACTCTGCAGGTGGATTTAATTATCTAGCAGTCAAATAAGTTAAACGGAATGGCTTAAGGAATATGAAGATGCCGATTAAATTAAATTGTTAGTAATTAAATTTAATTGGTGGGTATCGAGAATCTTAACGTAGGGAGAAATAGTAAGCATTTAATAACAAGAGCTCAATGCAAGAAGGTCTTAAGATTATGGGTTAGAGTGCAATTATAGTTCTTTAGTGGTGTGAACTGTAATTCAGTATTTTATGAAAATTGTTGAAATTGCTGTGTCTTTCCATAATTGCAGAAATCGCTGGTAGGTATTTGTGTTCCACTGGAAGTTTTACTCATAATTACTCGCCAGGTCCCTGTTGTAGCCCTATATATATGCAGGTAGGCTAAACCAGTTTTATATCATCGATATATTATATTTTTTCTCTCAAGACTAAATATATCTGGATTTTATTGGTACGAGTTCTCGATAGTCCGTAGCCCACACTACGCTCGAGGATCGCATAAGGGAATATGGTAGAAGATCTAACTGGAGTTTCAACTCAGGATCTAATCGTAGTTGAAGAATAGATCGAAAAAAGGTATTAATCTAAATTTACTTTAGTTGCACGGGTTTTATTTTGATCGTTCTTCGTCAAAAGTTTTATCTAGAGCCCGTTTTGGCGTTTACCTGTCCAGTTATTTTTTTACCAAAAATTGTTTGCAAAAATAATGATATTGACAGTATTGCCTCCCACACCATTGGCTTCTTCGAGTTTGTAATCGCTCCACTACTGTCATAGTAAAGTGTAATAGCCGACTAAACTAAAGGTACCACCTATAAATCCAACAAAATGTTTTTGAGCCAAATGGCCTCTTTGTCTGATTCAGAAGCTGCCACGTACTCAGCATCCACGGTGGAATCAGCACTGCAGGACTGCCTGATGCTCCTCCAACTTATAGCTCCAGCTCCTAAGGTAAACACATATCCTGAGATAGACTTATGAAAAATCTTGTTAGACAGAAAATCTGAGTCTGTGTACCCCAAAGGTACTAGACTATCTGCCTGATAAACTAACATATAGTCCTTAGTCCTTTTTAGGTACTTGATTATATTTTTTACCGTAATCCAATGCTCCTACCCTGGGTTAGACTAATATCTGCAAATCAAACCAACAGCAAAGCAGATGTTAGTTCTACTGCAAAGCATAGCATACAGGAGGTTTCCTACTGCCAAAACATTAGGAACCGCTTTCATCTTCTCTATCTCATCAGGTGTCTTATGACACTGATCCATGGATAGAGTCATTTTATGCCCAAAAGGGAGAAACTCTTTCTTGAAATCCTGCATCCTAAAACGAGCAAAGATATCATTGATATACTTTGCTTGTGATAAACTCAACATTCTTTGTTTTCGATCTTGCACAAGCTTGATCCCAAGAATATAACTGGCTTCTCCCAAGTATTTCATATCGAACTGCCCAGATAACATACTTTAACTGTAGATAATGCCCCCACATCGTTTTCGATGAGCAAGATATCGTCTACATAAAGTACTAGGAAGATCACCACACTTTCCTCATGCTTCTTGTACATGTAGGACTCATCCGAACTTTGATCAAAATTATAAGACTTAATAGCTTAATCAAACCGAGTGTTCCAAGACCTCAATGCCTGCTTAAATCTATAAATAGATCTTTTAAGCTTACACAGCATATGTTCCTGGCCCTTTGCAATGAATCTGTCTGGTTGTATCATATAGATACACTCGTCAAGACTTCTGTTAAGAAAAGTTGTCATAACATCCATTTGCCAGATTTCGTAATCTAAATGAGCAGCAATGGATAAGAGAATCCGAATAGATTTAAGCATTGCTACCGGCGAAATGGTTTTCTCATAATCGATCCCTTCTTTCTGAGTGATCCCTTTAGTAACAAGCCTAGTTTTAAAGATTTCAATCTTCCCATCTGCTCCTCTCTTCCTCTTGTAGATCCACTTGCAACCAATAGGTTTTATCCCTTCGGGTGATTTTATAAGTTCTCGTATCTAATTAGAATACATAGATTTCATATATGAATTCATAGCCATTTGCCAAATATCTGCATCTTTATCTTGAAGTGATTCATTATAGTTGCAAGGTTCGGTATCTAGTTCTGCTAGGATCTTGTCAAAAGATTCTCCCAAGAATATATATCGATCAGGTTGTTGAACAACCCTCTCACTACGATGAGGCACTACCTGTGTCTATGCACTAGTAATAACATGTTGTGTAGAATCAGAACTCTGTACATCAGCACCCTATTCTTGATTTGCACTTATCCCGATAATGCTCTCACTACGACGAGGTAATGGGATATTAGTGACTTGTTCTTTCATTCTACTGGTATTTTCTCTCAAGTCTTTCAGAACAATTTTTCTTTTGGGCTTGTGGTCTTTAATATAATCCTATTCCAAGAATCGGGCATTGGTGCTAACAACGACCTTCTGATCCTTAGGATTATAAAATAGACCACCATTTTTTCCCTTGGAATACCCCACAAAGAAACAGACTTTTGTTTTCGGTTCCAACTTACCCACGTTCCCTTTCAGAACATATGTTGGACACCCCCAAATCCGAATGTGTTTCAGACTAGGCTTACGCCCAATCTATAATTCTATGGGAGTATAAGGTACTAACTTAGAAGGTACCAAGTTTAGAATATAAGTCGTTGTCTCTATAGCGAGTCCTCAAAACAAATCGGGTAAACCTGAATAACTCATCATGGACCTTACCTTTTCCATAAAAGTTTTATTCCTTCTTTTTGCTACACTATTTTACTGCAGAGTGCCAGGTGCAGTCAACTGAAATATAATCCCTTCTGATGACAGGTAATCCCTAAACTCTCCAAAATGGTATTTCCCACCACGATCAGATCGTACTGATTTGATATTTTTACCCAAATGCTTCTCTGCCTCTATCTTGAATTCTTTAAATTTTTAAAAGCATTCAGACTTACGGTGCATCAGGTAAATGTATCCATACCTTAAGTAGTCATCAATAAAATAGACGAAGTACTCAAAGCTACCTCTAGCCCAGATTGTCATAGAACCACACACATCATAATGAGCCAGCTCTAACGGTTCTTTAACTCTATAGCCTTTGGCAAAAAATGGTCTCTTGGTCATCTTACTCTCTAAGCAAGATTCACAGATTAGAAGTGTCTCCACTTCTAATAAACTCAAAAGTCTATCTACTACCGGTCTGTTTATCATTTTTAAATTAATATGACCCAAGCGTAAGTTCTAAAGAAACGTTTGGTTCATTAAAAAAATAAACTTTCTCTTATATGATAATATAGATGTGTTATTTGTTTCAGTTAATTGCAGCGTAGGAAATATAGGAGATACGACATACAAATCATCTACCAATGTACCAGAACAAATAAAATGCTTATTTTTCTTCACAACCACAGAGTCATCAAAATGAATAGAATATTTGTCCTTTATTAAACTCGAGACCGAAATTAAATTTTTTCTAATCGAAGATACTTAAAGACTTTCTTTCAGAAGAAGTATCCTATCCCTACTAAAGTTGAGAGTGATATCTCTTACTGTAACTGTTGTCACCCTTGTATTATTGTCCATGTGCAGGTAAATTTTTCCATCACTGAGCTGCCTGATTTCTTGGAATCCCTACAAAGAATTGTAGATATGATTAGCGGCTTCCATATCTACACACTAGGTTCCGGTAGATAACACCGCTAAACATGTTTTAACTACTAGTGAACAGAAATTACTTGATTTGTTCTGCTTACTGAGAAAAACCAGACACTACTTTTTCTAATGTCCAAACTAGTTACAGTGATAGCACTTGCCTCTCGGCTTCTTCACACCAGTATTTGGTCCCTTAACTGCTTTTGAAGCAGTGCTTCCCCGTGTCTGAACCTTTTTCTTCTTCTTGCCATTCGGCTTAGATGAAGAATCCTTCTCAGCCATATACATAGAACCTGGCTTCCTAAGAACACCATCGGCTGCTTGAAGCTCCTTAAGAAGTTCTGCCAATAAAAAGCTGAGCTTGTTCACGGTGTAGTTTAGGAAAAATTGTTTAAAACTTTCAGGCAGTGACTAGAGTATGATATCGACCTAGGTTTTTCTGTTAATTTTAGCTCCAAGGATCTCCAGTTCATTCAGAAGACCGATCATCTTCAGTAGAGATATTTTATAATCCTAAGGATCAGAAGGTCATTGTTAGCACCAATGCCCGATTCTTGGAAGATGATTATATTATGGTCACAGGCCCAATAGCAAAATTATTCTGAAAGAACTGAGAGAAAATACCAGTAGAACAGAAGAGGAACCATAACTCACTGATATCTCATTGCCTTGTCGTAGTGGGATGATTATAAGGACATGTGCAAATCAAGAACAGGGTGCTGATGCACAGGGTTCAGATTCTTCACAACGTGTTACTGCTAGTACACAGATACGGTAGTGCCTCGTCGTAGTAGGAGGGTTGTTCATCAACCTGATCGGTATATGTTCTTGGGATAGTCTATTGACAAGATCCCAACAGAAGTAGATACTGAGCCCTGTAACTACAATGAAGCACTTCAGACAAGATGCAGATATTTGGCAAAGGGCTATGAATTCAAAGATGGAATCTATGTATTCCAATCAGGTCTGAAAACCTGTAGAATCACCCGAATGGATAAAACCCATTGGATGCAAGTAGATCTACAAGAGGAAGAGAGGAGCAGATGAGAAAATCGAAACCGTCAAAACTAGGCTTATTGCAAAAGAGTCCACTCATAAAGAAGGGGTCGATTATGAGAAAATCTTTTCGCCGGTAGTCATGCTTAAGTCTATCCAGATTCTCTTATCTATTGCTGCTTATTTCAATTAAGAAATTTGGCAAATAGATGTCAAGACAGCTTTCCTTAATGAAAGTCTTGATGAGTGTATCTATATGATACAACCAGATGGATTCATTGCAAAGGGCCAGAAACATATGTTGTGTAAGCTTAAGAGATCTATTTATGGACTTAAGCAGGCATCGAGATCTTATAACACTCAATTTGATCAAGCCCTTAAGTCTTATGGCTTTTATCAGAGTTTGGATGAGTCCTGTGTGAACAAGAAGCGTGACGAAAGCGTGGTGATTTTTCTAATATTTTATATAAATGATATCTTGCTCATCGAAAATGATATGGGGGCCTTATCTACGGTTAAAGTATAGTTATCTGGGAAGTTCGATATAAAGGACTAGAGAGAAACCAATCACATTGTAACGCCCCGATTTCGAAATAATATGAACAGAGAGAAGATAAGAAAGTTCTCCAATAAAGGTGACCATTCCTTTTTAAACACATCCCCTGAAAAATGTCAACTTATAACCCAAAAGGTAGTTTAAATTTATTTAGGAAAAACTCTGTTCCAAAATAATTTTTGATGAAAAACTACCCAGCGAAGTCCACTCGAGCAGGCCCTCCACCGCTCGAGCGGTGAGGCACCTGAGAGCATCCTAACCAAAATCCTGAAAATTTTTCTGAGTTGAGAAAAACATTTGATTATCACAAGTCTCAAACATGCTTTTTGATAAGCTTAAATATAAGGTAAAACATGTATTCAGAATGGGACAAGTCTATTTAACCCAAAAACTTGAAATTTCAACATTTGAAACTATAATATTTCATCCAAAAATCAAGAAGTTCAATCCAAAGTACGAGTACAACACCTTCTCATGCATACAAAATATGTGACATGACCTTAGGATCTTACGAAGGGTTACTCCAACCCACAAAAAAATTATCCAAAAAGAATTACATTTACAACAATTTCCTTTCTCAAACAGTGATAAAAATAAGGATGAAATCCTCTCAACTACCCAAAAAGGGTCCGACAACCATCATCTCAGTCCAAAACCTTCTTCCCGCTATCACCTGAAATGCTGTTAAACAACATGATCCGAAACTCGTAGAAAAAAGACTAACAATGAACATATACATGACATGTGAGGATGGCTATGCGGGATGCACATATAAGTTTAACCAAAAAACACGTCATCAGTCCCAAATCAAATTCCCAATACATAACCAAGTTTTGCGTAAAAGGATTATCATTCCATACTTCATAGTTTCAGTGAAATTAACCATTATACTCCATCATCTTGTCATTCTCAACCCATTCAATGCATTTTCACATCCCATCATTTCATCCAGTTAAGGTTTTACCAACATAATTATTTCATCATTTCATTTAAGTACCAAGACCGGCCGGCGCATATAGACTCAAACGTATTTATCGCCACGGGTCTACACGAGGCCCGAGGAATAAATATCCATTCTATAGCTCGACACTGAGAGAAAACATTTTTGATTTTTCTCAAAAACATCGATGAGTGGGCCGTCCAGAGCACACTTTTACAGGAATTAACTCGAAGGAATGACCTACCTTACATTGTGCAAGTTTTTGATTTTTCACCGAGGAGCAACTCGTGTCTAAACTTAATCATTCAATTTCATCACACGGTACTTTAATCATTTAATTGTTCCATTTCTTCAACAATCGACACAAGTCCAACTGTTAACCCGATTCCTCTCACCCAACCCATATCATTACATACAATTTTTGATTTTACATTAAAAATCTCAAATTTTCACACCCGACACTAACATGTGCCACACAACTCATGAGATATAAGTACAATAGGTTATCCCAACCCTCAATTTACCCAAAGATCGCATCAATTTCAACATATGGGTCCCTCAACCCTAAAATCCCTAATTTCCATGATTTCAACTCAATTCAAAACCCTAGCTCATCATTTTTCAAATTCATCCGTATTTAATGACAACGTAAAGATAGAATCAAGTTAAATCATCCATAGATCTAAGATTTTTCCATCATTAACATCAAACACCAACCTAGGGCTTTAACAATACCATTTTCATGCTTTTATGTTCATACATTTCAAAGTATAACATATATCACATAGAGATTCATGGATAGTCATAGATCCTACCTTTTTGAAGCTTTAGCACCGAGGAGAACACCGTAACAAGCCCCAAACACGTGATCCTCGAATCAAAAGATGAGAAGAGAGTCTTCAATGCCAAGATCGGGCCTCCAACAGTTGAGCCACCGAGAGAAAAGCAAGAAAACTCACCAAGAGAGGCCAAGAGAGCTCTAACAAGCCTCTAAACCCAAACCCTAGCTCCTCCTTTCAGTTCTAGAGAGAGGGAAGAAAGAAATAAAAAAAGAGCCCAGATCGCAACATTTAAAGTCTGCTCGCCGGCAGTCCGCTCGAGAGGACCCCCACTGCTCGAGCGGTCCCCTCACTCAGGACCTCTCGGCCACCTGTCCGCTCAAGCGGCCTACCCTCCGTTCGAGAGGTCAAACTAGGCAGGAACCCCAAACCACAAAGGCTAGAACTAAACCAAACACACGATTAGCACCACATATCAACGTTCTCATGCATAACCCCACACTTAACTGTTGTTAGCGAGCATATACAAGCTCAAGAATTATTTCTTACGCAAGATCTACACTCACAAACGTTTCCACCGGACATACATACTCATTTTTCATTACTACAAGAAAATAACAAGGGACCGAGTCTCTACAACCTCCCCCACTTAGGAGATTTTGTCCCCAAAATCACACATGCATCAAGAACTAAACAACTCGGGGTAGTTTCTGTGAACTTTCGATTCTCGCTCCCACATGGCTTCTTCAATGCCGTGGTGAAGCCACAACACCTTCACATACTTAATGGTTCTCCATCGTAAGACTTGTTCCTTGGCGTGAAGGATTCTCACCGGACTCTCCTCGTAGGTAACATCATCCTTTACCCTCAACTCTGTCCAATCCAAAACATAGGATGGATCTGGCTCATACTTACGCAACATAGATACGTGAAAAACATTGTGTACATAGGCTAACTGTGGGGGTAAAGCTAGGCGATAGGCCCTCCCCAATCTTATCAAGAATTTCAAATGGCCCGATAAAACGAGGCGATAACTTCCCACTCTTACCAAATCTCATCAAACCCTTTCGTGGTGAGACCTTCAAAAACACGTGGTCTTCCACCTCAAATGCTAACGGTCTCCTTCTCTTATCTACATAACTCTTCTAATAGTTTTGGGCAGTCACTAAACGCTTACTGATCGCGATGATCTTTTTGTAGTTTCACGCACAAGCTCGGGCCCTAACATGGCTGTTTTACCAACATTGATCCAACAAATGGGTGACCTGCAAGATCTACCATACAATGCCTCGCCAGGTGCCATCTCAATACTAGACTGATAACTATTGTTATAGGCTAATTCCACCAATGGTAAATGGTCCTCCCATGGCCCACAAAAATCCAGAACACGTGCTCGTAACATATCCTCGAGTATTTGAATGGTGCGCTCCTACTGACCATCTGTTTGATGGTGAAAAGAAATACTAATAAGGAGGCTTGTCCCCATAGATGACTGTAAACTCTGCCAAAAATGAGATGTGAAACGAGGATCTTAGTCAGAAATGATAAAAATTGGCACTCCGTGGAGTCTAACAATCTCACTTACATAGAGCTTGCTAAGCTTATCAACTGAGTCTGTCATGCGAATAGGTAGACAATGTGCTGACTTGGTCAATCTGTCCACCACAACCCATACGACATCATGCCCCCTCGACGACCTCAGAAGGCTCAAAACCAAATCTATGGTGATGTTCTCCCATTTCTACTTTGACACTCACAACGGTTGCAACTGACCCGCTGGTCTCTAATGCTCGACATTCACTTGTTGACAGGTGAGACAACGTGAGACGAAAAGCACAACGTCCTTCTTCATACCCCTCCACCAAAACTTCCTACATATGTCATGATACATCTTAGTGCCACCCGGATGCACTGCTAAGCATGAGTGATGAAACTCACGTAGCACGTCTCCACGACACGCCTCTAGCACAAAGATTCTCCTCGCAAACCTCAGGCTCTGATCGGAGTGGATATTCCACTCCTTGGCACTCTCGCCACTCAAGACTTGCTTCCAAATTATCAAACTCTCCTTATCCGATTGTTGTGCCTCAACAACACGGTGGACAAGGGTGGGTTGAGAAACCATCGTACACAAGGTAACGCTCTCACCGGACTTCCCCAAACAAAGGTCGTACCCTCCAATCTCCCAGAGCATATTCCACTCCCTAACGGCCACACATGCTAACATGCTCAAAGACTTCCGACTAAGGGCGTCGGCTACCACATTGGCTTTGTTCGGATGATACTATAGATCAAAATTATAATTCCCCAAGAACTCCATCCATCTCCTCTTTCACAAATTCAGATTCTTCTGTAAAAATAAGTACTTCAAACTCTTATGGTCCAAGAATACTTCGAAGCATTCTCCATATAGGTAGTGTCTCTAGGTCTTTAGAGCAAAGACTACAGCTGCGAGTTCCAAATTGTGTGTAGGGTAGTTCTTCTCATGTACATTCAACTGTCTTGATCCATAGGCCACCACCTTACTTAGTTGCATTAACACGCAACCCAACCCCTCGTGCGACGCATCGCAATAAACGGCATAATCGAGTCCTCTTTCCAGTACAATCAGAATAGGTGAACTGGTCAACCTTATCTTCAATGTCTGAAAGGCGAGCTCACATCTATCATTCCATAAGAACTTGATTCCTTTTCGTGTAAGATAGGTCATAGGCGCAGCAAGCCTGGAAAAGCCTTTTACAAACCAACGGTAGTAACCTGCCAGTCCAAAGAAGCTCCGTATCTCGAACACATTTTTTGGTCTTTCCCACTCCATTATAGCTTTGATCTTGGATGAATCCACTACCATCCCATCTCTCGAAACTACGTGGCCCAAAAACCTTACCTCGGGTAACCAAAACTCACATTTATCGTACTTGGCGTACAATCGATGTTTTCGCAACAACTATAAGGCAATTCGAAGATGCTCTTCGTGTTCCTCCTCCGATGATGAGTAAATTAAGATATCATCCACGAACACTACCACAAATCGATCAAGGTAAGGGTGAAAGATATGGTTTATAAGGTCCATGAACGTTACATGTGCGTTAGTCAGTCCAAAAGGCATTACCAAGAACTCAAAATGTCCATAATGGGTACGAAAGGACGTCTTCAGAATGTCATCCTCCTTGGCCTGCAACTGGTGATAACCCGATCTCCAGTTGATCTTTGAGAAACAACACGAACCTCTCAATTGGTGAAATAGATCATTAATACGAGGCATAGGATACTTGTTTTTAACAGTCACATGGTTCAACCTACGATAATCTATACAAAGACGCAACGACCCATCCTTCTTCTTTACAAATAACGCCGGAGCTCCCCAATGAGACACACTAGGGCGGATGAACCCCTTGTCTAACAACTCCTGGACCTGCACTTTTAACTCTCTCAACCCAGCCAGTGCAAAATGGTATGAAGGCATAAAAATGGGGGCGGTTCCCAGAATGAGGTCTATTGAAAACTCGACTTCCCACCGTGGCAGAAGTTCAAACAAATCACTCGAAAACACGTCTGGAAACTCCTAGACAAAAGGAGAAAGCTCTCTTCGAGTAGAATCAATCTCACTCACCAATCAGGCAGAGAAAATGAGGCTAAGGTTGTTACTGCTCAGTGATCTAAGAGATCTAGGTGCTAAACTGTTGTCCCAGTTACCCACAAAATAAAGAGAATCGCCCTCCGGTGTGCAAACAAACACCCGTCGCCGGTCACAATCAATGAAGGCGTAAAAGGTGGTCAACCAATCCATCCCCAGGATGATATCAAACGAGGTCATGTCGAGCACGATAAAATCAAATACTAAGCAGTGGTAGGCAATTTCCATCTCACAAGCTCTACATACACGCTTCAATACAATAGTCTCACCCATCGGCGTTTCTACACACAAAGCACTACCCAACATGTCTCTATCTCTAATCCCAATACAGATGAGAACGCGAATGAGATGAAAGAATGCGATGCTTTGGTGTCAATAAGACCACGGGTACGAGAATGGTACACTAAAAATGTACCTCGTATGATCAAAGAACTGGCTATAGTATCCGGTGCGACAGGTGCCACTGACGTACTGGGCTCCATGAGAGCATACACGCGCCCTTAGTTCCCCTAATTATCTCTGCCGCTAGCCCTAGTCCCTGGTTTCCTCACTAACTGAGCTGGGGTAGCTCCTCTTACTGTCCTCACTAATTGCACTCCTGAATGCTGTTGCGACTAATCATACCCTTATTGCCCTTGCGACACCTGCACCTGATGTGCTCCAGTAGTACCTTAAACACTCCCTCCCTTAGGGCAATCTTATCGTAAGTGACCCATCTGGTCATACTGAAAACATGAGAACTGGGTCATCCCTTGAGTTTGACTTTGGTGCTGCTGCTGGCCACCCTGCGGGTAGTCCCTAGCAGGGTGCACTGGTCGCTTGCAAGTGTAGCATACCATCTCCTGACGTTTATAACGCCCATATGAACCCATAGATGGTGCGGGTGCCGACCGTTGCTGGGGCTGAGACCCTGTGACATAAGAACCCGACCCTCCTAATTTCTACCTCTTCACCTGGCACCCTTCAGACTGAGCACTGAAAGCCCCCTGATGTGACTTGCTCTCCCTGATCTTGCGGCTCTCTACCATAGCATTCTCCACTCAGCTAGCAACTTCAACTTGAAAACCCAACGTTGCAATCCAATCCTTGATCAAAGGTCAAATACCCCTTTCAAACCTTTTGGTGCACAACTCCTCTGTCGACACCATCTCAGGTGCAAACCGCGATAGATTCGCGAACTTGGCCTCATACTGGACCACGGTAAGATTTTCTTGAATAAGAGAGAGAAACTCCTCCCGATATGCATCTCTTAAAGAACCCAAAAAATACTTTTCCAAAAAGACCCTAGTAAAAGCGGTCCACGTACCATCTGCGGTGGTCTTAGCAAACTTCAACCACTCCCTCGCATCCTCTTGAAGTTGGAAAGATGCCAACCTAACACGCAACTCATCCTTTCTGATCTCTAGGGCAACTAAGATCATCGTGGTTACTTTCAACCACTCGGTAGCAACCTTGGGGTCCGGCTCCCCAAAGAAGGTTGGAGGATCCAACTTCCGGAATTCCCTCATTGCTACAGAGGCCCTTAGCTCAAGAGCCCTCACTCCAACCCTAGTTGCCTCGGCCATCACTCTCATCATCGCATGCATCTCCCGTACAGCATCAACACCGCCCACCTGTTCCTAGGGGCATGAAAGTCCCCTTCTTTCAGAACCTAGGCATATGCACGACCTCGGCCACGGTCTCAACCCCTATCACATCTTGGCATCATCACTCTATGAATAAGAAGGAACAAGAAGAGATATCAACACAGGCTCACAAGAACTCATCTCTCACATATAACATCGCTCTTCAACAAGACATCACATAGCATGAATTTTCGTATCAATGCACCTTATACAACACATAACGAGGAGGACTAATCGGAATGACACGTCAATCTAGATAACTTATTTAAATTTGTGGTTAGAACGGACGTCAGCCAAATGCCTTTCTAACTCGAACCCCAAACCAGTCGGCTGGCAGCCCAAGGGCTAAACATGTCATCATAAAAGTTTAACCTTTATACCTAAACACCACATAGCATGCAAATGTCAAGTTATAGTCAAGTCGTTTCATGCTAGCACACCAAATCATGAATGTCACACATTAATGCAAACTCTCATGCAATGGATAAATCACTCCCACAATTCCTAGGTATTCGAACCTACAGCTTTGATACCAATCTGTAATGCCCCGATTTTGAAATATAATGAACAGAGAAAAGATAGGAAAGTTCTCCAATAAAGGTGACCATTCTTTTTTTAACACAACTCCTGAAAATAGTCAACTTATAACCCAAAAGGTAGTTTAAATATATTTAGGAAAAACCTCGTTCCAAAATATTTTTTGATGAAAAACTACCTAGAGGAGTCCGCTCGAGTGAGCCCACCACAGCTCGAGCGATGAGGCACCCGAGAGCATCCTGGCCAAAATCTTGAAAATTTTTCTATGAGTTGGAAAAAACATTTGATTATCATAAATCTCGAGCATGCTTTTTGATAGGCTTAAATCTAAGGTAAAACTTGCATTTTTAATGGGATAAGTCCATTTAACCCAAAAACTTAAAAGTTTAACATTTGAAACTATAATATTTCATCCAAAAATCAAGAAGTTTGATAGAAAGTACGAGTCCAACGCCCTCTCATGCATACAAAATGTGTGACATGACATTAGGGTCTTACGAAGGGTTACTCTAACCCACAAAACAATTGTCCAAAAAGAATTACATTTACAACAATTTTTTTTCTCAAAAGGCGATACAGATAAGGATGTAATCCTATGAACTACCCAAAAAGGGTTCGGTGATTGTCATCTCAGTCCAAAACCTTTTTCCTACTATCACCTAAAATGTTGTTAAACAACTTGAGCCAAAACTCGTCGAAAAAAGACTAACAATGAACATATGCATGACATGTGAGGATGGTTATGCCGGATGCACATATAAGTTTAACCAAAAAACACGTCATCTGTCCCAAATCAAATTCACAATACATAACTAAATTTTGTGTAAAAGGATTATCATTCCATACTTCATAATTTTGGTGAAATTAACCATTATACTCCATCGTCTTGTCATTCTCAACCCATTCAACGCATTTTCACATCCCATTATTTCATATAGTTAAGGTTTTACCAATCTAATTATTTCATCGTTTCATTTAAGTGCCAAGACCAACTGGCGCCTATAGACTCAGGCGTACATATCGCCAAGGGTCCATGCGAAGCCCGAAAGATAATTACCCATTCTATAGCCCGACACTAAGAGCACACATTTTTAGTTTTTCTTGGAAACATCGATGGGTGGGCCACCTAAGAGCATGCTTTTATGTGAATTAATCCCAAAAAAAGGGCCTACCTTACATTGCGTAAGCTTTCAGTCTTTCACCGAAGAGCAACTTGTGCCCAAACTTAATCATTCAATTTCATCACACGGTACTTTAATCATTTAATTGTTCCATTTCTTTAATAATCGACACAAGTCCAACCGTCAACTTGGTTCCTCTCACCCAGCCCATATCATTACAAACAATTTCTGATTTTACATTAAAAATCTTAAATTTTCATACCCGACACTAACATGTGCCACACAACTCATAAGATATAAGTATAATAGGTTATTTTAACCCTCAATTTACCCAAAGATCACGTCAATTTCAACATATGGGTCCCTCAATCCCAAAACATCTAATTTTCATGATTTCAACTCAATTTAAAACCCTAGCTGAACATTTTTCAAATTCAATCGTATTAAATGACAACATAAATATATAATCAAGTTAAATCATCCATAGATCTAACATTTTTCCTTCATTAACATCAAACCCTAACCTATTGCTTTAACAACACCATTTTCTTGCTTTTATGTTCATACATTTTAAAATAAAACAAATATCACATAGATATTCATGGATAGTCGTAGATCCTACCTTTATGAAGCTTTAACACCAGGGTGAACACCCTAATAAGCCCTAAACACGATCGTCCAATCAAAAGATGAGAATAGAGTCTCCAACGCCAAGACCGGGCCTTTAACAGTTGAGTTACTAAGAGAAAAGAAAAAAACTCACTGAGAGAAGCCAAGAGAGCTCTAATAGGCCTCCAAACCCAAACCCTAGCTCCTCCTTTCAGTTC
Organism: Heliamphora exappendiculata; assembly: GCA_034768845.1. Lineage (NCBI taxonomy): Eukaryota > Viridiplantae > Streptophyta > Magnoliopsida > Ericales > Sarraceniaceae > Heliamphora > Heliamphora exappendiculata. The sequence goes on from JAOTRH010013830.1 coordinate 18,451, forward strand.
TAGAGAGGGAGAAAAGAAAGAAATAAGAAAAAGAGCCCAAATTGCAACATTTAAAGTCTGCTCGCCGACAGTCTACTCGAGCAGACTCCCACCACTCGATCGGCCCCGTCACTCAGGACCTCTCGACCACCTGTCCACTCGAGCAGCCTATCCTCTGCTCGAGAGGTCAAACTAGGCAGGAACCCCAAACCACAAAGGCTAGAACTGAACCAAACACACGATAAACACCACTCAACATCGTTCTCATGTATGACCCCACACTTAACTATTGTTAGCGAACATATACAAGCTTAAGAATTAATTCTTACCCAAGATCTACACTCACAAACGTTTCCACCGAACATAGCATACTCGTTTGTCATTACTACAAGAAAATAACAAGGGACCGAGTCCCAACACACATCCTTGGGATCCGCTTATACGAGATCAAAAACAAAGGATGTTAGACTTATCACAACCAATGTATATTGAAGACAACCTTGCTCATTTTAGCATGTAGGATTCCAAGAAAGGATTTTTTACTTTTAGGCACAAAATCACTTTATCCAAGGATCAGTATCTTAAGACACCTGATGAGATAGAGAAGATGAAGGCGATTTCGTATGTTTTGGCAGTAAGAAACCTCATGTGTACTATACTTTACACTAGACCAGACATCTGATTTACCGTTGGCATGGTTAGAAAATATCATTCCAACCTAGGACAGAAGCATTAGACTGCAATAAAGAATATAATCAAGTACCTGAAAAAAAACTAAGGATTACATGTTGGTTTATCATACAGATGGTCTAGTACCTTTAGGGTACACATACTCAGATTTCTAATCTGACAAGGATTCCTGTAAGTTTATCTCAAGATATGTGTTTACCTTATAAGGTGGAGCTATAAGTTGGGAGAGTATCAAGTAGTCTTGCATTGCCGATTCTACCATGGAAGTCGAGTACCTAGTAGTTTCTGAAGTATTCGAGGAGGCCGTGTGGCTCAGAAACTTCATGTTGGATCTAGTGGTGGTTCATTCAGTTCAGTCGGCTATTAAACTTTATTATGACAATAGCGGAGCAGTTGCAAACTCGAATGAGCCAAGGGTCCATAAGAAAAAAAAGCACATTGAGCGTAAGTGTCACCTGATACGAAAAATTGTATAGAGAGGTGATGTTGCTGTGACTAAGATTGCATAAGGAGACAACCTTGCAGATCTTTTTACAAAGAGCTTACTGGCTAAGACTTTTGATAGTCATGTAGAGGGTATGGAAGTCAAATGTATGGCAGCATAATTTTAAGTATAAGTAGGATATTGTTAGGGATAGCATACTAAAAATCATATTTTTAGTATTTAATTTTATCTTAATAAAATTAATTTTTTATTTTATGAAAATCTTTATGAACAATGTATGTGTATCTTTTTTTAATGTTATGCATGGATATCCTATATTCTGTATAGTATTTGATCTGGTGTGTAGAGTTCGGCTTGCACGTAGAAGAACAGATTTTAGGTTCTTGTAGAATATAAATTTTACGCTCACAGTTTAGATAAAAATGGGCATACTATCGGTACGACTATAGTACAGAGTTTTAGTAGACATGTCTTAGTTACAAGAAATAGATAATAGCGTCGTTTATTATTCTGACTCTCTGTGCTAGTGCATATTGTATGTATTGAACGGGACACATTAGGTAATTAATTTTATACTGACTATATAAATTAATTCACACCACAAGGTTATTATGAACAGTGCTTATACTCTTAATCCTGAAATAATTATTAATTTGCGTATATTTAATATTCTTTGTTTTGATTCATTAGAGGGTGCGATCTTATATGAGTCTATATTCCCGATGAATTGGATAGCAGTATTATTTATATGATAAATAATAATTTTTGACATAATCCACATCCTAAAAGATCAAGATTGACGATACTCCCATAAGAAAGCTTATAAGTTTTAACCAGGTCAAACCCTGCAGGTGAATTTGATTATCCAGCGGTCAAATAAGTTAAGCAGAACGGTGTAAGAAATTATAAGATGCCAATTAAATTAAATTGTCAATAATTAAATTTAATTAGCGGGTATCGAAAATCTTAACATAGAGAGCAATGCTAAGCATTTAATAACAGGAGCTCAATGCAAGAAGGTCTTTAGATTATGAGTCAAAGTGCAATTATAGTTCTTTAATGGAGTAAACTATAATTCGGTGTTTTATTAAAATTACAGAAACCGCTGCTAGTTTTTCATAATTGTAGATACCGCTATGATGTTTGCTTAATTGCCGAAACTATTGATGGTGTCTATGTTCCACTTGAAGTCTTACTCATAATTACTCCACAAGTCTCTCCTATAACCCTATAAATATGCGGGTAGGCTGAACTAGTTTCATAACTTACCTTCAAGACTAAAGTTGTCAAGGTTCTGTCGATACGAGTTCTCAGATGAGTATAGCGCACACTATATTCGAGAATCGCATAAGAGAATACAGTAAAAGGTCTGACGGGAGTTTCAACTCGAAATCAAAAACATAGTTGAAGATTTGACCGGTAAAAGGTGTTCTTCTAAATTAACAATGGTTGCACGGGTTTTTATTTTTATCGCTCGACGTCAAAAGTTTTATCTTGAGCCCATTTCGGCGTTTACCCGTCCAGTAAATTTTTTACTGAACATCGTTTACAAAAATAATAATCTTGACAGTTTTGCCTCTAACAATTGATAATAGAGCTTCCCTGATACTCTTTGATATATCAGTATATATCATATCAGTCTCGGATATCTCAGAATATTGATCAAAACATCTTCAGAAGAGAGAAAAAACCACCAACCACCACAAGTCGCCGCCTAGCCACCCACTTCAGGCGGCTTCTGCCACCTCATCCGAGCTTCATTTTTTATGAATTTTATACTGAAAGAAAGCTCTCGAAATATGAAATTTATTTGTCAAAAAAATATGCTGAAAAACTACCAGAAAAACTACCAAAAAAACTGCATGAAACATGCATTGCTGCCCCTATGTGCCGCTGCCCCTAACACTGCCTGTTTGGGCTACTTTTGATGCTTCTTTCGATCTCGTTTTTTCTGAAATAATAGCTTAAATATCCAGCCACATGTTGCTTTGAAGAACACCTTGAAAATAGTCCAAAAAGTTCCAAAAAAATAGGCCCGAACCTACTACTATTGCACCGCCGCCGCTGAGAAAAATTGCCGCAGTTTTTGCCTATTTTTATGTACTGTTTGGCCCTTTTTTTTTTACTTTTTTGGAAAATTTTTAAGATTTATTTTACTGCTATTTTATACTTAAAAAATTGCTCAACAAACGACTCCAAAATAGCCCGAAAAATCATCAAAATTACCGCCGACAAAGCCGCCGGTGGTGGGCTATTTTTGTTTTTTTTCTCGCTGTCTTTAACATGTTTTTGCTGCTATTTTTATGCATAAATACTACAGAAAAATCACCAGAAAAAACCATTTACAATCAATAAAAACTTACCGCGATTAATAACCTGTAATAACCCAAAACTATCGCCGGTGCCGCCGTCGTTCTTCGTGTTCTTGAATATATTCAATATGTTTTTAAATAATCTAAACAGAAATTTTAAAAATAGAAACTAGCTATTACATTAATCCTATATTTCGAAGGCTCATATTCGATCTATCACGGTCAACTCCCGTGATTAAAAAAAATAATCATCATTCACACCATATAATCAAAGATAAAAAATAAATGACGATCATAAAATCGGGATTAGAACGTCTGCTAAATCAAGTTAGCATAGTTCTAAAACTACCCGACCCTAATAACCGTAAGTAAAAAATAATATGGCTCTGATACCAATTGTTTGAGGTAAAACTACCAAGATCATTATTTTTCTAAACGATTTTTGGTAAAAAAAATTAACTAACTGGACGGGCAAACGCCGAAATGGGTTCTAGATAAAACTTTTGATGACGAACGATCAAAATAAAACTCGTGCATCCAAAGTTAATTTATAAAAATACCTTTTTACTGGTCGAATCTTCAACTACGATGTGAATCCGAGTTAAAGTTTCTGTCAGATCTTCTACTGAATTCGATCATGCGATTCTTAAATTATAGTGGGTTGCAATCTATTAAGAATGCGTACCGGCAGAATCTAAACAGTTTTAGTCTTGAAAGACAACTTATGAAACTGGTTTAACCTACTCACATATTTATAGGGCTACAGCAGGGACCTATGGAGTAATTATGAGTAAGACTTTTAGTGGGACACAGACACTCATTAGCAGTTTTCACAATTAAACAAATCTCATAGCGGTATCTTCAATTATAAGAAACTAGTAGAGGTTTCTGCAATTTCTATAAAATACTGAATTACAGTTCACACCACTAAATAACTATAATTACACTCTGACCCATAATCTCAAGACCTT